>CM052722.1:112407426-112452502 GCA_028551405.1 Uromys caudimaculatus | reverse complement strand
TATGTTCATAGCAGCCATATTTATAATAGCCAGAAGCTGGAAACAACCCAGATGTCCCTCATCAGAGGAATGGATACAGAAAATGTGGTACATTTACACAATGGAGTACTACTCAGCTATTAAAAACAATGACTTAATGAAATTTGCAGGCAAATGGATGGAACTTGAAAATATCATCCTGAGTGAGGTAACTCAGTCATAAAAGAACAAACAAGGTATGCACTCAGTGATCCTATATTTCTAACACTTGTTGCCCAATTTCCTGTTTGTAGAAGACAGATGAAATAGGATGTTAAATATGTGAGTTTTAAATTCAATCTTTCAGTAAACATTTACTTATCCCTTACTGTGTGCCGGCATGAAAGGTAAGGAAAAACCACATTTGCAACAAATGTTGGAAAGCAATGAAGGCCAGACATAAACATCCTTACTGTTTCCATCAGAAAGGCCCCTCTTCACATTTTGGTACAGCATTTCCTTAGGTCTCATCTGCATACTGAAATTCTTGCAAATCTGGATTCAGGTTTTGCAAACACTAACATTTCTCATTATTGGCAGCTGTTGGCTCAGACTCTGATGCCTCAAAAAGAGTCCAGAACTTTCTTTCACCCAGGTGCTGCAAAACTCTCCCTGTCCTAAGTCATTAAGACACTCTGGGCCACCAGACCAGGCCAACACCTTCGCTGAGCCAGGAGATTCTTGGACTCCAGTGTCTGGACATGCCTTCATGCCTCTGTCTTCAGCTTCGACTTCGCTGCACACTCATGGAGAAAAACCTGTAGTTTCTGATCTAAAGAGGGGTAGAATTTGACTTTCCTACTCCCTCACTGCTCCCCTCTCACCTCACTATTCCCCTACCCCTCTCCCACTTGGGTATCCCAGAGGCAGGGCCTCTTGTACCTGTGAATTAAAAGTGTTTCCCAGAGGCGGGGCTTACGTTTCTAGGAGACGTGGCCTGCACCTCCAGAAACCCAGTTACCACGGTGGAAGGAGAAACCAGGCACAAGCAAGGTTCTTGGCAGCTTTGGCTTCTTCTCACCTGAGCCTGTGCATTCAGCGAGATTGCAGTCTGAGCAGCGGTATTGGGAGGGGGGGTGTAGGTAGAGGAGGGGTACTATGTGGCATGGTGTGGCGTGGTGTAGCATGGCATGGCTGGTGTGGCAGCGGTGTCTATCTCAAGGACCCCCTGGAACCGCCGTAGGAAGTCCAGGGGTGCTGTGGAGGAGGGGTCACGGTGCCAGCGCCTGGGGCAAGGGTGCATTTCCAAGTAAAGTGGTTCATTATAGAGGCAGGTAACCTCTGCCAGAGTGGAGGGCCTTTTGCAGCACGTTGTTGGAGAGGCCCCATCGAGGACTCAGGATGCAGTAAGTTCTAAATTTTGCTGGGGTGACCACAGTGCTAGTTGCACCCATTTCCTGGGTAAGTCAAAGAAGGCACTAGGATTCTACCGAAACATTTAATCTCTGTCAGTAGTATCTTCCATTCCCATTGTCACTGCTTGTGCAATCTACCACAAGTTCTTGTGAGAAATCAACCTGGATGCCTATGACCCATACCTTGCCATGTCTTCCATTTACTTGACTGGCAAAATAGAGGAGCAACACCTATGTACTCCTGGCATCATTAATATGTCCAACAGGTAGTGGCATCCTGGCCAAGGCATGTAGGAGGGTATCCCACTGTCCACCCTGGCAAGGAGAGCAGATAGACTCCTATGTGCTTGGTCCTCCAGGCACCAACAGTTATACTTGGAAGGAAGCAGCTGGGTGACTTTGACCCAGGTCCCAAAATACTAGCTACAAAACCATAAAGGAGCCTAATCAGGGGCCTTTGTAGGAGGGAAGCTTTGAAACACTCCCACCCCTACCTCTTCTGACCCCAGCTAGATGTAAGGCTTGAAGAAGAAAGAGCTTGGAGAAGTATGTCAGAGAACAATCACGTGGAGTCTTGAATAGGACAGAGGAACCAAGGATGGGTGGAGGCAGAAGATCATGGGAGAGAAACTCTCCTAGTTATATTGTGGGTTTGGACAGATCTGCAAGGCCCACAGGACAAGGATGCAAAGGGAAGTAGTCATACTTAAATCATGCAAGAAACTGAGTCTCCTCCTTCTTTTGGTAGTGGATTGAGTAGCTGGGCAAAGCAGTTGTGTTCCTGCCAAGGAAAGATGTTGGGCCCAGTCTTAGGGCTGCACCAACATCCTGGAGTCCTGGAGAAAGCCTTGGAATTTATGGAAAATTACTGACTAGGTGTGTGTCAGGAGCCTTTCCCCAAACTCTAACAGTTAGAAAGCAAACTGCTTTGTTCTGCTGCTTTTTAAACAAAAACATCATCAACAAAACACTCCTTACCCCCTAAAGCCTGGCAGGTTCACAATAGTCTGAGTAAGGTGAAAATTAAAACAGGAGCAGAGCTAAAGAAGGGTTCCTGGAATCCACCTGTAATTGCCTGGTCTCCAGCAGGGAGGAGCAGCTGAAGGGAAATTGTATGGAGCCCTAATTAGAGATGGACGTGGGGAGGGAGATACAATCAGTGAGCATCTCTGAAGGATGAGTCATGGTACAGAGCCCTTGGTGTGAACATTCTTTGTATTCCTCTTGGAATGGTTTCTCAGGAGATTGTAGAACTGAAGAGCATAAATAAGGACAGAAAGTTCTGGAAGAAAGGAAAGACAACATGAGAAAAAGGAAGTTAAAACACAAACATTCACCTTTCAAAATATATATTCCCTGTCCCTGTTTCTAAATGTTCTTTGGGCCCAGAATCAGAATCTTGGCTATTACACCTCAGGTGCAGACAGCCCCACTTTTGCTCCACCGACTGTGATGAGGAACATAACTGACTTGGATGCTGGTGCCTCTGGTTCCTCTAAAGCCATTGTGAAGTGTCAGCCTTTTTGTTTAGCATTTCACTGACAATGGACAGCCTTTTGGGGTAAAAGTAAGAGCCAACTTCTTTTTTTTTTTTTTTTTTTTTGTGCTACAGATTCTAATATGTACATTACACATGTAGATGAAGATTTTGATTTTAGAGTCTGGGCCTCATTATGTAGCCTTGGCTATCTTGAAACTCGATATATACATCAGACTGGTCTTCAATTGACAGAGATCTGCCTGCCTCTGCCTCTGCCTCTGCCTCTGCCTCTGCCTCTGCCTCTGCCTCTGCCTCTGCCTCTGCCTCTGCCTCTGCCTCTGCCTCAAGTACTGGGATTAAACGTGTGTGATATCACACCTAGCAAGAATTATTTTATAATAACACAAATGACTACATGTTAACTTACTTCAAGATATGTTTTTATTAGCATCTATCAATGATAAATAATGGGTTTTTATGTGTATATAATGTATTTTGGTCATGTTCTTATCATTACCTTGTCTTGTCCCCCCAACCACTCCTATTGATGCCCTTCTTTCCAACTAGTCCACTTTATACTTGTAGGACCATGGGTACACCACTGAAAGTGGTGGTATAGAAAATGTCTCACCCTTACCCACCACCATTTACTGCCTATAAATCCTTAGGGATGCATAGGGCCTTGTGTATCCCACCCCATGACAAGATGTTAAGGTACAGGGAATCACAGCAACTATGAGTTCAAGAGTGCAACAACTATGGCATGTCCCAAAGACAGTGTTTAACAAAACTCGATCCCTTCTTCCATATCTTTAATTCTTTCTACCTCCTCTTCCATAATGTTTCATGAGCTATAGAGGGGGAAATATAGATCTCCCATTTATAGCTGAGTATTCAGCAGACATTTAATTTCATCACTATGACCAATTATGAGTCTCTACAGTTACCACTGCCCACTGAATAAAGAAGCTTCTCTGACTAAAGCTGAGAGCAGCACGAATTTATGGGCATAAATATAATTATTTAGAAGGTAAATCTGATGGATACATCATATCAATTTAGCAAAACAGCAGTAGTAACCTCTCTGCCAGGGCCTATGACTTCCCTAGCCATGGGCTTTTGACTTCATTTACCAGAAATAAATTCCTTCTGTGGAGTAGGTATCAAATCCAACCAGAAAGCAGTTGGTTACTACACACACAGACTTAACAATAGTGCACCAGTGGATTCTGGCTGGTTGGTAGTCTAGCATGTAGGGTACATAACTGACTAAGACTTTTGATGACAATTCTTCCCCAGCAGTCTGCACAGTACTTTCTGTTACTACAAAGACTAGCCAGTGGGGAAGAAACTTCCTCGTGAATTCCAGCTTACATTCTCTATGTTCTGTGACCAGAGCATGTGGTATCTTCAGCTATAGGGCCTTACTATCTCATTCTGGTAGTCAACCAACAATACTACAAAACTCCTTAATGTGCAACTGGAAATCCCTTTCCTTAAGGCTTGCCTGTTGGAGTCACCTCATTGGTTAGAGGTAGGAGGCTATCACTGGTTGTTGTAAGTATTGCAATGTTTTTCAGGTACTTTAACCTGAGGAGCAACCCTTTTGGAGCTGGAATCTTACTTCTGGGAGCTCTGAGACAACATTGTGCAGTCTGAATTCCACATGCTGAGACTTCTGCGCTTCCAGGGCTCCTTCCAGCATCCACACAAAGTATGTGTGTGCCGGAGACTGGGAACTGTTTCTAATAGCTCTAACAAGGCTTGTTGTTCCATAGTCTGGGAGAAACTCTCCTCCAGTGCACAAGAATACAACATATGAAGAGGAGCAAGGACACTGGAAGCTGGGAACTGGGGCTCCTGATTCCACATCTCATGATGTGTTAGCTGACTTCCCCTGCCCTATCTGGGCTGTTCTCACCAGTTCTTACTTCAGCTTCTGCTTTTCTGTGCACTTCTCTGTGGCTACATCTGGGGCTCCTTCTGTCCTCTGAAACCATTGCAGTGCCTGCCACCTGTCTAGATTGGTACTTACTGAACCTCAGAGAAGTAGGGCTGACTTTGTGACTAGATGAAGTCCCAGTCCTCGTGAGTTGCTATTGTATTTGTCTCCACTGTTCTTAGAATCTATGGGAAGAACCAGTTCTTAAGTTGTATTCTTTTAACTTCCATGGTCACAGAAGTCTCAGCAGAAGGTCATTTGCAAAAAGCAGCACAGGAGAAGGCCGACTCAGGGGAGCATTTGGATGTGCCACTTTGACACCTCAGGTCCATGTACAGGGGGCAGTGGAGGGATGGCCTGCAGAGGAGGAAGCTTGGGTTTGGGGTAGAGCTAAAACTTCTGGTCTTCTTAAATGGATCTTTTATGGAGGTAATTATAGACTGACATATAGCTGTAAGCAATATTCAGGAATGATTTCATGTGCCCTTTTTCTAGCCACCTCTAGTGAGAACACGATGTTAGACTATATATAATATACAGTGTCATGGCCAAGATATTGATAACATCACAGTCCACTGGTTTTGTGTGTATTTAGTTCTGTATGATCTTATCCTGTCTACATTCATGTGTCCACCACCAGAACACAGGTATGAAATTACTCCATTCATGCAAATGTTCTTTTGTTTCCCATTTATAATTTCACCTAAACACCTCATAACAACAGAAACCTCTAGTCTTGGGTTACTGCACAGCAGGTTTTAGTGGGTGGGCTGATCAGCATCTCAGAAGATGGGAATTGCATGCTGTTGGAGGTTGTCCAGATGACAAGACTTGGAAAAGGAAAGCATTCTGGCCTTGGAGGCTGCATGATCTGGGCACAAATCAGAACTGGTGGTTGGTGTTGCTAGGAACCTGTGCCTACCTCTATTTCTTGCAGGCTTAAGTAGCAAGAGTTGCCTTTCTTGGCATGCCAGAAACATATGCATATGGGAGACTCTTGCTATCTTTCTGTCCTACATGAGACTCAGGCTAAGCATATGCTCTCTGAGAACAGGAACTGACCTAATCTGAGAGACCATGCAGATGTAGCTGAAGCTGCCATTACTTTGGGTTCTTTTTATGACCTAGAAAAACAGTCACCAGTCCCTGGTCCTCCTGAAAGCAGTGCCTTCATGGTGGGAATATCACACCGGGGAATGATGCCTTCTATTTTGCAGATAAAGGTGTTGCTTTTGGACGCATCAGGTTTCAAATGATTTCCTTTCAAGCCAGGCAAGATGGTATATGTCTGTAATCTCAACACTCAGGAGGAAGAACAGGAGATCACAGATTTTATTTTATCCCCCCCCCCTTTTTTATTCCCCACCACGGGATCACAAATTTAAGCCTTGACTGAGTTATAGAGTAAGTTTAAGACTAGCCAGGACATGCTGAGTGGTGGCGGCGCAGTTTTAATCCCAGCACTTTGGAGGCAGAAGCAGGCAGATAGATCTCTGAGTTCAAGGCCAACCTAGTATTCACAATGAGTTCAGAACAACCAGATAGTATTACATAGAGAAGGCCCTTGTCTCAAAAAACAAAAAGTATGAGCATGTTTCTCTGAATAAAAAGATCAGGCAAGCATGTGGGGACTTGGGTTAGGTGTGACCATTGGAATGGAACATGTCTGTCATATCCAAACTAAGCAGGAGAGTGGTGTCAAGGCACTAGGAGATGCAACTAGAGAAGAAAGCAGGACTTGGCAGGAAACAGATGGCTTTGGAGGTGCCATTGGAGGACTTGAGCAGGGAGGTAAGGTGACTGATAGCCTGCGGAGAGGCTGGCTGCTATAGAGAATGCAGTGAAGCAGTGAGAAGACAGGTGATGGGGCCTGCACATGGAGACTGAAGTGGCTGTCTTTCCAGTTCCTGCTCCACTACCTGATTTTCCTTAAGAACTGGCTGAATCATTACAGCTGTCAGTGAACATCCATCTCTGTCACATTCTGGGCCCTGCTAGTTGATTATTGGGGGCTGTGCCTTCAGTTTCAGGCTCAGCACCTAACTGGTCAGTGTTATACCTGACTCTGCAGGTTTTTGGAGTCTGGTGCCTGCTGAGTCTGAGGCTAAGAAACTATGGTGAGGTAAGGTGGCTGCTCAGGACACTGGACTTGATTTTACCTTTCTGAAGTTCCTCCAACTATATGCTCACCCAGTTCTTTCTAGTAGTTACCTTTGAATAAAATTATGGGGCACTTGGGAATATTGATGCTAGAAAATAGTCTGTGCTAGCAGATTGCAACTGGAGCTTTCCTCTTGATATTGTTGCCATTTGAGGCTAGGTTATTCTTTTGTGGTCGAAGCTCTCAAATGTTGACCAGCAGCCCTGGCTTCTATCTAGGAATTGCCAAATGTCTTGAAGAAGGAGTTACCCTGGTCAAAAGTAACAGATAAACCAAGTACATGAGACATACTGAATTAAGTAGTATCTTGGCATTGATCAAGATGAATAGACCTAGTTCCACCTCAGAATCCTTGGAGCACTTATTGGCAAAGATGGGTTGGTGAACAATAGGGAGGTGATAGGTCAGATGGATAGGTAGACACTACAGGAAGATAGATGATGGACTCATGCATAACTGAGAATAAGTAAATGGGTTGGATATATGGATGGATTGGATGGATTGGATGGATGGATAGATGGATGGATGGATGGATGCCAAAAATGTCATTGGTAGGCAGCATGCTGAAGTCTGCGTTGGAGAAGCTATGTGGGTGGCAAGTAGAAAGGCCCTGCCCCCCCCTAACATTTATATGTTTATTTTATGTATATGAGCATGCCGTCACTGACACACCAGAGGAGAACATCAGATCCCATTACAGATGGTTGTGAGCCACCATGTGGTTGCTGGGAATTGAATTCAAGACCTCTGGAAGAGCAGCCAGTGCTCTTAACCACTGAACCATCTTTTCAGCCCAGGTCCTGGTCTCTTAGACACACTTCTATGGCTCTGTAAGTGACCTCTATGGAAGAGCTGACCTTCAGGTTTTTGTTTTTGTTTTTTTTTGCATTTGTTTGTTTGTTTCTTTGTTTATTTTTATTTTTATTTTTATTTTTATTTTTATTTTTTATTTTTATTTTTTATTTTTGATACTTTAGACCTTCAGGTTTTCTGTCTACCTAATCCTGTATAAGTTAGGCTTATAGTCAGTGCTCAGGGTCCTTGAGTTAATGTATTTAATAAAGTCACAGTGTCAAGCCAGGAGTTCCTCTAAGAACATGTGGGATGAAGAGGGGGCCTGTGTAGACATAAAACATCATTCTATGCTTAGTCAGTCAGGGACTATCAGGTAAGAGGACGACAGTACCCTTGCTTCCTTGGAATCATGCTTGGGTGCCTGACCTGGATTTCTCAGACAATAGCCACCCTGAGGTCCATCTGGTACCATACCATGTGTTCTAGGGCCCTCACTTGAACCTAGGCTCAGCCTAGACAACTTAATAGGGGCTTAGGCCCCTGGCAACTAGGACACTCATATCAGGCAGGATTTCGCAGGGGGCTCTTGAGAGAAAGTGTGTGGTCCTAGGTCTGTGAGTTTCTGTACTGCATGCTTCTCTTTCTGTGGATTCCTGAGGATATGCTACTATTTTATGAGTGGTCTAATATACTTGTCTGCTCTAGGTTTTCCACAGGCTGGGCCAAAGTGGAGATTCTATATTGCCTAGCTTGCCTGTTTCTAGAAATGAGACTATGTCTTCTTTAGTCAACATTCTTAGATATTGGACTTGAGGGATCTCAGGCAGGAGGCAAGTGCCTGAGCTGTGGGCACAGCTTTTTACCAGCTCCCCGTGTGACCTTGAACAATTTCCCTGACCTGTTCCCATCAGTTGATTACCAGGGCTTCTTCCATCTGTAATGTTCTCTACTCTGTACAACCTTTGCTCAGCCCCAGCAGGCTAGAATTGAATTGTCTTGTCAGGAAAGTTACCATAATTCAGCCAGCCAATTTCTAGTGTGCCTTGGCCCACCTGGGCAATGGTATTGTGTTCTAGTAGTCAGTACCTCATTGATATGAGTAGGAGGATATATTGGCTGGTTTTTTGTCAACTTGACACAAGCTAGAGTCATCAGAGAGGAAGGAGCCTCAGTTGATGAAATGCCTCCAAGAGATCCAGCCATAAGGCATTTTCTCAATTAGTGATCAATGGAAGAGGTTCCACTCCCTGTGGGTGGTAGTCCTGGGTTCTATAAGAAAGCAGGCTGAGCAAGATAGTAAGCATGGCAACAAGATAGTAAGAAGCATCCCTCTGTTTCTGTCTCCAGGATCTTGCCTTGCTTGAGTTCCTGTCCTGATTTCTTCCAATGATGGATTGTGATCTTTAAGTGTGAGCCATTGAATAAACCCATTCCTCTCCAACTTGCTTTTTGTTCATGGTGTTTTTGTTATAGCAGTAGAAACCCTAACTAAGATGGGGGAGGTTCTAATCAGAGCCTATTTTCCTTTTTCTTTCTAGGTGTTTAATGATGACCTTAGCAAGTCAACCATTGATAATACTGTGTCTGATCTCATTCAGATTTATATTGTGGACACAGAAATTCCCTACGGTCCTGGTCCAGGGCCAGGCCTGTCCAAAGAAGCCCAGGATGGTTGGCTGCCTGGGGATGGTGCTACCATACCACTGTGACAGCCAGACCCCAGAGAACCAGCTGAGGGGACTGGGTGTGCTGTGGGAGATGGACATGCTGCCACATGCTGTCCCCAGCAACCCTGGTCTAGATGATGTCTGGAGTTGCTTCCAGCTAGGCAGACTGGAGCTTACAGGAAGGTGGCTGCCTTGAGGCAGCAGTCTTTGCTTTAGCCTATTGAGAAGACTCAACTGCAATTGAAGTGTGATGTCATTGACAGGCACGTCAAAAGAACAGATGGGACTGGGCAGTGGTGGCACATGCCTTTAATCCCAGCATTTGGGAGGCAGAGGCAGGTGGATTTCTGAGTTCGAGGCCAGCCTGGTCTACAGAGTGAGTTCCAGGACAGCCAGGGCTACACAGAGAAACCCTGTCTCGGGGAAAAAAAAAAAAAGAACAGATGGGACTGTATCCCTAGGGATTTTTAAAAGCCAGATTTATAGAAAGTATGAGTGTGCAACATAGATGAAATTTTATTTTGTGTAATAAAAATGATGTGAATCAGCAGAAGTCCCCATCTTTGCTCTACACGTTGCACTGCCCTTGGGGTTTTTGTGTCATAACTAGAGTGAGAGAGTCCACGGACATTCTCCACTATGGCACCCTTCAGATTCTTTCAGAAAGTCTGGCTCATGGGCAACGGCAGCCTGCTGTGTGTTCCCTGGGCCTCTCGCTGGTCTTGATCTATATTCAGCACTTGGAAGCCCCTTCCTCTCATGTAGTAAGTTGTTACCACTGGAAAGAACAGATATTAAGGTAATACTAGCAGTTGTTCATGGAGCTTCAAGGAAGCATGTCCCAACTTGTGTGCCTCACTTGTTGCTGGTGGGCAGAGAGAGTGGTCACATAGTAGGCACACTTTGGCAAGGATTGCTTGACTTTACAAATTGTATGTGTTATCTGTCCCCAAGGTGAGGAAGCCAAGAAAATATCATGGCCTTCCTGGTGAGCCAGTCTTACCCACTGGCCTGTCTTCCTTATCTTAAAGTTCTTCTGTGGGTGCTAATGATAAACTCATAATGGGTTTATCATGTAAACATTTTGAGACAGGCAGTCATGAAATATTTACTGAGCAGCTGCTGTGTACCAGTTCCTGTGTCGCTTGGAAACATAGCCACAGAGAAACTTGACAAAACTTAACTTACTTCTGGGAGGAAGGGCCCAGAGTTGACAGTGAAAAGCACAAAGGAGAAAGTAGGTCTAGTGTGTGCCTGGGTCCTGGCTTCAGGAACACACAGGTGGCACCTTCATTTATCTCTTCACTGAACACCTTTATAGGAGGAAGTCAGGTCTCAGAAATGACCTGACAGGAATGTGGGACTGCATGCTTTGTGACTCTGAGCTCCTCTTAAGTGACTTGCCTAAGTGTCTTATTCATTACGCAGCTGGTCAGGTGACCTCTGGGTTCTTCTGAATACAAAAGTGGCCTCTTGACACTATATCTGGTGTGGAGAGGGTCTTCAAGAGGCATGTAGAAGAGGGCTAGGCCTCTAACGTTCCCTCTGGGAGTGCTCACAGTGGTAGACCCAACGGAAGCCCCCCCCCCCCCCCGTCCTCTTGCCACCAATCCTGATTTGGGATTTACCTGCTTTGGGAGGTACAGACCACCCTTCCAAGCAAGCCAGGTAATGGGATGGAGTGTGCAGCCACCTTTTTCAGCTGTCCTGTACCTCTGTCTTTTCCGTGTAGTCCTCAGCTCCTCAGAGGCTGTTTGAAGGATACTTGCTCTGTCACCCATTCCACATCTTGTGCTTTCTTATCTTTGTGTCTTAGCCTTTAACATAAATGACTGGTTGCTATAAACTGTACAAATGGATCTACCTCTGAGTTCCACTGTTACAAGAGTACCCCTTTTCCACTTTACCTATCCAGTGTGGCTGGGACTCCTGGAGGAGACCTGTGGCAGGCCCAAGGCCTAGGGCATAGGCTCTGAGCATAGAGTGAGGGGCTGAAATCCAGCCTGTCCTTCCACAGTCTGCTGTTTTCAAGTTACTTGCCTAACCAGTTTTTAGCATTGACTGCCCTGCCCCTTCCCCTCCCCCACACCACTCTAACTGTGCTTAAACAGACTTTCAGGACAGATGTTCTACTCTTGGTTTCTTTTATCTTCTCCGACAGGTCTTTGAGTCCCCTCTCCCAGGCTTCAGCCTCCAATGATGCTCCCTGGGCCCACATTTTTATTTGTTTCCTGTTGTGCTCTATCATTGAGTTACACTTCAGCACTGTACCATCTTGATGCTTTGAGGTTATCTGTCCTACAAAAGGTGTTTTCTCAGCTCTCAGAAGGCAGAACCCTTCCCTTGGAATAGCAGTGGTGGTGGATGGTGAGGCTGTTTAAACCCTAAAGAGGGCTCTGTCAACTCCACTCTCCCCTCTCAGGGCCTCTTCAGAGCACAGCACGGGATAGTTGATAAAGCTCCACAGGGGATTGGAACAGGCATCCCTCCCATTGAGAGTGCCTCATACAGTGCACAGCACCTAGAAACCTGATATTTCCTTTCCCACTGGTTATCAGCAGTTCCCCTCTCTCCTTGGGACTCAGTTTCTACTTTGTAAATTGAGCTGGTTGTACCAGATAACCTGACTGTGACTGCTATTTTAGAATCCTCCCATGTGCTGTGTGCCTGTCAAATTGCCCAGAAGTCTTGCTGGTCTGACTTGGTGTTATTTGTGTGCTGACCTCTGGGTCTGTCAGCTCAGTGGTTGTCATTTGGCCCATGGGACAGTGAGTCTAAGGCCTCATTTCTAGGCCTTATGAAATTAAAGACATTGTTATAATCTTGGTCTTTTGGATTTATTTTTTTACTTCCTGTTGCCAAGGCTTTTGTAAACAAAATAGTGGAGATTAAAAATTGCAGTCTTCCATCTCCTTTATTTTAGGTTTAAAAGGTCAGCAGTGACAGACTGAGATAAGATATTCTAGAGCCCAAAGCTTCCAGGATCTTGTGGTGCAGAACATATCTTACAGCATAGTGATAAGTGGCCAAGTCTTACTTAGCCCATGAACCCAATGGAATGAGGAGGAGGACAACCAGGTCCTGGGAATTGTCTGGCCCCTTTCTTCCTAGTTATGGTGCATTGAGTTCTCTCTCTCTCTTTCTCTTTCTCTCTCTCTCTCTCTCTCTCTCTCTCTCTCGGTTTTTCGAGACAGGGTTTCTCTGTGTAGCCCAGGCTGGCCTCAAACTCAGAAATCCACCTGTGTCTGCCTCCCTGGGATTAAAGGCGTGTGCCACCACTGCCCGGCCTGAGTTGTGTTTCTCAAAAGATCTGTCCATGTCCTTGCCCTGAAATCAAGCTAAGTGAGGCCACTATGATGGGCTCCAATTCACAAACCACTGTCCTTATAAGAGAAGAGACATAGGCAGATGAAGATACAAGGCCGCATTCAGACAGGCAGAAGTAGAGGAAAGGGTCTACCAATCCAGTAACACCAGAAAATAAAAGAAAGGTCTGGAACATATTTTCCTCATGGACCCTCAGCAGAAGCTTGGCCTTGTTAATGCCTTGATTTTGGACTTTGAGCATCTAGAACTATAAGAGGATACATTTCTCTTGTTTTTTTCCTGCCCAGTGTGAAGTCTTTCAAAACAGCCCCAAGACATACAGACCTTCCTCCAATTCCCCAGGCTCTGCTGCTGTAGTGTGTTCATGCTCATACTCCCAGTCATTTGACTAAGGACACATTCATGTTTTATGGGCAGCATCACATCTTATCTCTTCATGTGGAGCCAGTTGTGTTGATATCGAATCTGTCTTGTCTAGACTTCCTTAGTCTTATGACTCAAGCTGTGCTGCTTACCTTTTTGCTGTTGAAGCAGAGGCTTAAGGGATCTTTGGAACCATGGTTCTTCTTTTTGACTCTTGCCCTGGAAAATTGTCTTCTGGTGCTAATAGATATAAAAGGACACTGTGTGTATCAGAGAAATAGAAATACTATGAAGAGGACCTCCTGAGAGATGGCTCAATGGTTGCTAGAACTTGCTGCTCCTTCAGGGACCCTGAGCGAGGTTTCCAACAGCCAGTAACTCCAGCTCCAGGGGATCTGATGCCCTCTCCTGACCTTCACAGGCATTGCACATGCATGCCCATACACATAGCCACATCAATAGAAAGAAATCTTTTTTTGTTGTTGTTTTTGTTTTTGTTTTTGTTTTTTTCGAGACAGGGTTTCTCTGTGTAGCCCTGGCTGTCCTGGAACTCACTCTGTAGACCAGGCTGGCCTTGAACTCAGAAATCTGCCTGTTTCTGCCTCCCAAGTGCTAGGATTAAAGGCGTGCGCCACCACTGCCCGGCTGGAAATAAATCTTAAAGAAAATAGAAATATGATGAAAAGGTGAAGAGGATATGTACAGTGCTGTGACCATGGTGGTCATTCATAAGGCCCATCCACAGAACTATTATGTATTTATTCCTGGCCCAAAGGGGGTGCTACAGAACATGGATGTCTATACATAGGCATTCAAGGGAATCTGGAGAAGGTAGGAAAGAGGCATTAAGAGTAAGTGAGAATGAAATGCTGGGCTTTGTTTCTGTGGCTTTAGGACAAAGAGGAAGTCAATGATCAGAAATCGGGCACACTGGTGATGAGGATGTAAAATGTACACACAGACAGAGTCAGCCATTCACACCTTTATATATATGAACATGCCTGTGTGCATGTACGTATACATTAAATACAACAAGCTCTAGCAACCTTGTGGCTGGATATATATCAATTCCCAAAGAAAACCACTCTCAAAGAGCAGTATGTGTACCCAGGTTCACAGTAGCATTAGTGACAATGTCTAAAATGTGGGAGCAGTGTAAGCATTTGTGATTATGTGGCTAAACACAACATGTCTATGCAAGCAATGGAATATTATCCAGCCTTAGAAAGGAAATGAAGGTTGACACCTGCTAGAGCATGGATGACATTTCAGGATATGATGTTCAGTGAAATGAGCCAGTCATAAAAGGACAAATACTTCTCCCATCCTACTTCTAGGAGAGACCTTCTATGAAAATGTTGCAGCCAGATTTGAAAATAGACACTAGAATAGGGGACTGAGGAAGAGAAGTGGGAAGTTGGTGGTAAATGGCATGGAGTTTAGGTTTGAAAAGCTGAAAAATTTCTGAAGACAGAAGTTTCACAACTCTCCTACTGATCCATGCAAGGACAGTGGCCTGAATGTTTTCAGCAGGCTTTACCTGAGCACCTCTTGCCCACAGGGTCAGTTTTCTCTCTCTCTCTCTCTCTCTCTCTCTCTCTCTCTCTCTCTCTCTCTCTCTCTCTCTCTCTCTCTCTCTCTCTGCCATAAAATCCATCAGGGCCGGAGGCACAGGGGAGGCCATGCCTGTGGCTTCTCTTGCCCTGGCTCAATGATATGCAGATACCTTTGTTTGGTTCCACATGGGAAGTTACCAAATAATAAATTACACATGTGACTTAGACTCATTCATTTTTTTATACACAAAAATTTTGGTCTATTCTTTAAATTAGGAAATTCAACTACAGATTTTAATTTATTATGCATCTGCAGTCTTCTTCATTAAGATATTTTGTTCATCTTTATAACAGGCAGATAAAAATGTAAAACATATTTATGAACTGAACACAATTGACCAAGCCATTCCATATAGTATAATGCTTTATAAAGAGAAGCTTCCGATGAGACAGGTCTCTCGGCCTGAAGACTGTACAAGAACCAGGACAGATGATGCAGGTTCCCAGGGCCTTTTCTGAACCCCACAGCTCAGCACAAAGGCAGCCTGGATATCACACAATTGACGCTAACATCAGGCATCATCAAGGGTTGGCTTTTTAATACATAGTGGCCATTTGCTCTATGTGTATGTCTACAACAGAGGATGACAAGAAGCCCATGAGCATAGCTGGACACAGCTGACCTGCTTCAATCACAGTACTCCACAGTTAGATTACTTATTGAAGAACACAAAGACCCTCAGCAAACCAAGTTGCCCTTTTGCTGTGGTGGTTTAAACAAGGACATCAGGGAACAATTTACAAATGGGAAACATTCTCAATATGCCCTTTAGAAAAAAGGGATGGCTTTATGTGATCTGTAGCTGGCATTTTAAAGTGAAGTTTTCTTGTTATCAAAATTCTTTTGCCCGAGACGTGACTACTCCTGCTCAGGGGTGACATGGCATTGGTATGACCAGTGGGAACATAGCAAGTTTCCATTTGACTTTCTGTGGATGTTAGATAGCTGAGACAACCTTTTAGTAGGGTGGTGTGGGAGGAGAGTGGGGCAAATGCAGCTCCTGTCCATCTCTCAATTCACACCTGTCTCCTGACAAACAAACTTTGAACAAAAGTGACAGGCATATGTGGGAGTAGAGTGAAATTCTAGACATCTTCCTGAAAAGTATGACATCCATAAGTTCAGAAGGTGAAGAAACCTCAAGGGCAGGATGCTACCCATTTCACCTCTGTTGCAGTGGTCATCCAGATTCAGGACCTAGGAGCATAGGGAACGGTCAGCTTTCCAATAGGAAGAGATTCATCAGCCTGGGCTTCCCTCGCAGGGCAGCAGACATTAGATTTCTTTCCTCTTTCCTTTTTTCTTCTTTCCTCTAGTTATCACTCTTTCTAGGAAAGCAGACTTGGCACAATGGGTGCACACACTGCTGGGAGAGGCTCCTGGGAGAAAATGTCTCAGGATCCCCAGACCTGGCTTTCCTAGTCTTACCTGTCTAGGTGGACTCAAGGCCTGCTGATTGACCCCATGCTCAGTCCCCACAGGCCCAGAAAAGGCAACAGCCAGAAAAGAACAATGGCAGCAGTGAAGAAGGCCACTTTCCCAAAATGTTCTGTTTCTATAGTTCTGCCTTCTGGGTTGGATTTGCCCTGCCTGTGGGCAAGAAGACCTGGGCTGGAAGCATGCTTTGGTGGGTGATATGCCCATACCCTCACAGACACTGAGGTAATCAGTGTACTTGCTGTCATTTGTCAAAGCACATAGTACAAGTCCAGAGGAATGACAGTGATGAACCTGGACTGTCCTTTCCTGGCACGTGTCTCTGCTCCATCACAGCTCTTCCTAGAGTTCATCATGTTTTTAAAGTTGGAGTACAGAAACAGAAAGCCGCCAGCCAAAACTGAAGGTGTTGGAGATGAAGTGGAAGGAAGCCAAAACCAAAACTTGCCTTGCTGCACACTGGAGGGGACCACTGTCATCAATACTTTGGTATTTTCCTTTTAAATAAAAATGCCATTGAAAAGTCCTTCTTCTCTACAGGTAGAGGTCTCAAAGTGCAAAGGTTCCAAGTGCAAGGCCCTGCACAACACTCTCCAGACTGCCTCTTCTGGAATCTCAGCAGGGTCAGGTATGGAGATCCTTGGGTCAGGGACTTGGAGGGGAAGTACAGTACCAAGAGGATGTTCTTGCAGTCTTGTTCCCTGAAAAGAACCTTGCTACATTCAAAAATGAAACTTCAAAAGGGAAATGCCTGGTAAGAAGAATAGAAATATCATGCTGATAAATAGTTCCTTATTCTTTAAATATGAATTTTGCCATATATGTATATGCATATATACACACACATACATATAGACACACGTACACACATGCGGTCTGCAGATGGGTCTTGTGTGCTTTGCTATAGAAGGTACCTTTACAGGCGGCTCCCTCTGGTGGCTTATCTGCACAATGACCTCCTTCTTGGTTTTGGTATACTTTTCTTTTTTTCTTTTTTTTTTTTTTTTGATATGGGTATAGCAAAGCTTCAAATAGGCTCAGCTAGCCCCTACCGCATTGCACAGCCCAAATGGTGAACACATGGTGGAACTAGTGTTCATTAAAAAAAAAGAAGCATCAGTAGAAAAATGGTGGGAAGCGCATCTTGTCTCATGCTCTCTTTTTCCTTCACATTGGGTGAAGAACCTTCTTCCTCCCTTTTCCTTCTTTCTCCTTCCCCCACCTCCTGGGAACCTAGTAAGAAGCCTAGTGGGCTGTGCCCTTATTGAATGCAATTGGCTTCTTGCAAATACCACATAAGTAAAGTCTTTAGCCATTTCCCTCTTTGGCAGGTGCACAGGTTCCCCACTCTGGGTGCATGTATGACTGCACGTGTGTGTGTGTGTGTGTGTGTGCGCGCGCGTGTGCATGTGTGCACACGTGCGTACATGTGTGTGTGTGTGTGTGTGTGTGTGTATGTGTGTGTGTTTGTGCGTACATGTGCCGAGAGAAGTTCCAGTTAGAGGGATGTCTCCATGCTGTGGAGTGGGCTCCCGGGCCTGGAGGAGAATGCTGAAGAGGTAGCTGACTTGGTGGCATGCGTGGTCAGGTAGATGCCGCTGTCTATGGCGTTGTTGTTCTGGTTAGGAGGTGGGGGAGGCGGGGCCCTCAGGCGGTCTTCGTTCTCATCCACATCTGTGTCATCGATGAGCGGGATATTGTGGGTGTAGTCATTGATCAAAAACTCAGGTGTTGCCATGAAGTTATGGATGCAACTCTTGGATTCTGGTTTCTCCAGGCCTTCATAAAGTGAGCTACGGAATGCTTTCACCACCCGGATCTGAAGTGGAGGGGGAGGGACAGAGCAGAGCCCAGATAGGAGAAGGGAAGGGAAGGTAGGGAAGAGGAGAAGGCAGAGGAGAAGGGAGGGAGAAGAAAGGAGAGGAGACAGTCAATGACTGGCTGGTGCTGGAAAGTTGTGTCCACATCAGCAGCTGGCACACTGCATGATGACTATTTATTTGCTGGGGGACTTGTAGGGAGTGAGATGGCTTTGATGGACTGTGGTAAGGGTTTACAGGTCTGGGCTTTCATGTTGAAAACATCCCTGACCTGGGTAGATATCCTGGAACAATGGACTTATGCCTGTTCCCTTCCTGGTTCTTGCCCTGGGAACAGGACTGGCTTAGGTGGCACCTGAGGTCTTTGCTCAATATGAATTCCAATTTGGTAAAAGACAAATACACTGAGATTCTCTGAAGAATGTGCTGGTGGCCATTTTTGCACCTACATCTTAGTCCTTCTTTCAGGCCACACCACACACTTGAATTCCCACATGCTGAAAACTTCTCAAGCCTCCCTAACACTGCTCCTGCCTGGCACTCTTTTACTTTACCAGAGGCTCTGAAATCACTTCCTGTACTGCTTCTTTGTCTTGGGATGTTCCAGCTCTGTCCTGTCCCTCTTATTCTTCCTCTCTGCCCACAACTTTGTATAGTGCTAGAAAGCTATCTAGGGATTAGTCTGTGGCATTGTTGTTCTGGTTAGGGAGTGGGGGAGGGAGACCTAGAGCTCTGGGTCTAAGAGCCCACTGGCCCTAACCTGGAGGCCAAACTGAAAATGGCCACACTTGGGTTTCCACATACCAAGCCTATTCCTACTCAGCTGTCTTGGTCTACCAGTTATCCTCATGGTCTTCTTCCAGCTCTTGATCATAGCTACATGTGTCTGATTGGATCTCATTAGATACTTGGTGTCCTCAGCAGCCCTTTGCCATCTATCCTTCTGTCTGCTCTCCCCCAAATCACCCCATCCTCTTCAAGCTTCTTGACAGTCCTGTGCTTGTCCACATGCTCCTTGTCCACCCCACTCTTGTTTTCAATTCACATCACTATTATATTCTCCAAGGAAGTGCTTCCCATAATACCTGGACCTTCCCACCACTACGGCCATGTGCTCTGAATCAAACTCACATCCCCTCCAACCGCACCTCATACAGGGCAGTGCTTTTAGAACTTGCCTGAGAATCAGCCTGTACCTCCTCTGGATTTCCCACATTCACTTACACACTCCAGTCTCATCACAGAGAAGCTGGCTTTCTGATCTCTCCCTGGCCCCACATGCTGGATTCCTTCGTGCTTTTAAAAACAGAGGTCAATGAATAGGTTTCTGCTAGATCTCACACAGGCCAGTACCAGCAGAGCTACCCGTATCAACTGTCCCTAGAAACACAAAGCTAGCCATGATGGCCTCCAGGTAGTGTAGAGGACAGTAGAAGGACTACCAATTCCCCAGGAGGACAACTGGGTCCAGTTACTTCCTCCCTGTATGAGGCACTGGGTACTTTATAACTTCTAAGTCATTTCAAGGAGCTAGGATTTGGTTTTCATGGTTTCAGTAATGTATCTGTAAACTCTGGCCTAAAGGTGAATGAACTCTGGACCTCTTCTGGTTTTGTAAATAAAGATTATTGGCAAGCTGCCATGCCCATTCATCTGTGTACTGTCTGTGGCTGCTGACATGTTACAAGGATATAGGTTGTGCAGTTGCAGCAGAGAGCTGGCTTGAAAAGTTAACTATGTTTACTTGGTGGTCCTTTATAGGAACAGTTGACAATGAATCACCCAGACTACAATGAGTCCCTTTCAGCTCTCTAGTTAGGACCTTAAGGATGACAACCCAGGCAGGTCAAGCACGGTGTTCCTAAATCACAGCCTTTGGAATGCAAAGAAGTGAGTCAAAAGGCTCTAGAAAATTGGGGTTTCCTAAATCTACATCTGAGATCCAGTTCAGATTTTTTTCTGTTAGATTGTGGATGGTTAGCTGTTTTTCAGGCCACTATTCTCAGACTGGTTGCTTAAATAGGTTAAATAGGTTAACATAGAAATTGAAAGCTATCACCAATTTTAATGAGAAGAAAATAATTCAATGCCAACATTGCTTCATTAGGCTTTCTAGGGCAAGACTGGAATGTTGATGCTGGGGACATTACTAAACTCCAGCTGTCCACTACTCCACCATGTCACAAAAAAGAAAATGAGCTGCACACTGTTGCCCTTGACTCCAGGAGAATCTGTTAAGTCTTCCAGCAATGCCAGGTGACTGGCCACAACATTCTCTTTATTTGGTCCTTACATGATCAGGCCAGACTCCGAGTTCAAACCTATTCAATCCATGGGTCTCACTGCAGCTGCCTCAACTCCAAAGTCCTTCCCTGAAGAAAGAAATTCAAGCCACAAGGCAACCCTCATATGCTCCTCCCTGCCTTTTACAGCTACTGCTGCTCTGGCCTATTCAATTTGCTTCTTCCTCTGCCAGATCCAAGCACAGAGTGCCCAATGTACCAGCACTTGTACATCACATGCATGCCATGTGTTAATGAGTGCAGTGCCTCTGGTTCAGAGGGCCACCCGCTCCAGTATTTTGAGTCATCTTGAGGGCAACATCTGAGAGTGAGTCAGCTCTGCTCCAGCTTCTTTCTTGCAGGCATTGAAATCTGGGGCTGTTGATCTTAAGATTGGGCATTTTCAGCCACCTGAAGGCTGGAGGGCACAGGTACCTCCAGGGAGACTGACTGACCCAGGCAAAGCAGCAACTGCCTGTTCTGGAAGGCAGGCCTTGTGATAGGTGCCTGCAGGCATCTCCAAGACCCTGGGATTCCTTCTTCCTGATCTGGAGCTTGGTGTTTCTGGCTAAGCTGCAGCCAAGGATGAGTTGAGCCCATGCCATGCCCCAGCCCACAGCTTGTCTTGGCCTCTCCTTGTCCTCCTGTCTGGATTTCTCATTGTTCTACACATAAAGCTTCTCCACATCTACTCTTCCCCAGGGCCTTCAACAACCCTCAAAGCCTATCTGACCACCTAGATGCCATCAGTGCTTTGAGTACCACATCCAGCCAAGCCCCCTTTTCACATCCCACTCCTACTGCTCCCAGATTCTTGGAGATTCACTGGAACTCTCACTCTCCCATCCTCACCACCTTCATGACCTTCTGAGCCCAGGGTTCTAGCCAGATTTCAGAGGCACCTCACTAACTCCTAGACCATCATCTTTACATACTTCACTGTCAGTTTGTCCAATGGGACCATCCCCAAAATATTTCACCAGAATCCCTGCCCTCCTCCACTACAGCCTCCATGTCCTGCCTGAAGGTTGATGACTTTGGTTTGCCTGTGGTCTTCATCCTGCCTCTGTGCCTGACACACAGCTTCGGACTAAAGGTCTGATGACCCTATGATGGCCTGAAATATCCCATGTCTAGATGATGTTTCCAGGCTCTTTCTGGTTACTGAGTCAGACCCTGTCACTTCCTGACCCGACTACGAATATTCTTGTAGGTGATAGAATTGACCTGGGTGGTGACTGGGGGGTGGTAAATCATGGAGCTTTAATTTATAGCCCATTTGCCTATAACATAAAGACTTGTTTGTTTGTTTGAGTCGGGGTCTCAGCATATAGACCAGGCTGGTTTCAAACTCCAGATTTCCTGTTTTCAGCATTGCTCCCTTACCCAGTGCTGGAATGACAGGTATGCATCAGCTTTGCAGGGTAATTTCACATCAAAGACTTCTCTAGGAAAGATAAACCCTAGATTGTGGCTGAGGTTTCTGGGAAAATCAAGGGAATCAGGTTGGTCTGGAAGAGGGTGTCTCCAATTGCTTATCACCCAAATGAGGTGCTATGGCTAACAGATTTCATTCCTCAGCATGTGCTTGTTCCTAGCACAGTTCCACAGGCCCATTCAGCTGGTGCCTCACTTCTGCAACCCATCATGGCTAGTGTCCCAGGAAGACTTTTGACACTTTATCTTTTGCAGTCCTTAAGCAAGCAAAGTACTTGATGCTTCCTCAACCTCCCATGAGCTCCTTCATACCCACTTTCTCCCTGACACTTCCCTACTATCCAGGGACTGCTTCCTTAGCCTAGGTGTTCCTGTGTACTCATAGCTTCCATTGCACCTGTTTTCCAGTTGCTCTTTCAGCTCCAGATGTGGGTGGTAAGGCCATATCTCACTCTCTGATATAGTATCAGCTACTGACAATTCCACTACTTCCTCTCTTCAAATGACATCCAGAATCTTCCACTTCACACCCACCCACCAAAACTGCCACAACACCAGGCTCAAGCTGGCTGCCACAGGACTTTTTTTTTTTCTAGTCTCTCTGTTACTTCACAGTTTATCCTCCACATGGCAGCTGGTCAGTCCTTTCCAATAAATACCTCCACCAATGCAGGGAATCACTAGCTTCATCTCCCACAGAAGACCTGTAGCCCCAACCAAGGGCCTGCCTTGGCCTCTCTCATTCCATCTCTTTTACTACTTCTAGTCCCTGACATATTCCTCTCAGAGGCCCTTGGCATTGTCTGTTCTGCCACTAAGATTCTTCCTCAGTGAGTCTCAGGGCTCCCTCCCCACCTTTTCAGTGGGACCCCAGCACCCAATCAAAAGTACCCAATCATAGTTATTTTCTGTTCTGTGTCCTCTCAGTGGAAACTAACCACTAGCCCCAAGATAGGACTTTTTCTATGGAGTTCAATGGTGTCCCCAATATCCAGTGAGCTGTTCATACTCAGCAGATAATTGGTGAGTGAGTATAAAATGTCTGGTCCAGGCTTGCCTCTGTCTTCTATGGTATCATCACCCTTCCAAAGCTCTCTACCCACTTGGCTGTAGCCAGCTAGCTGGAACTGTCTGAACACCTAAGGCTCCCAATTCCAACCCCTGCTGAGCTGTGAGGAATACCCCCCCAACCCTGGATCCATTATAGATTCTCCCACATCTACCATAGTCACCCTTTGTCTTTCCACACCAGACTGCAGACTCAGAGAATCTGTCTTCAGTAACCTGGAACCTAGAATAGCACCCCTAAGATTTTGAGTGGTCTCTTCACTTCTCCTAGGAGGCCTGTGATCATCCATGTACAGTCACTCCCTTTGCTGATCATCAGTTGCTGACCAGAGAAAAGTTGCAATGTCTCCTATCCATGTAGCCTAGACAGCAGGGCATGCAGGGTAAAGGCTGCTAACCTGGCACAGGACTGGTGAAGATGTTGCAGACCAAGCTGCAGTTCATACGCAGCTGCAGAAAGGAATCAAGGATGCCCTGAGGGATGGGAGATTCAAGCCCTATTGAGCTACACATGTGCTTCCCTAAGCCTTCGAGTGTATGTGTCTGTGCTGTGTGTGTGTGTGTGTGTGTGTGTGTGCCTGTGTGTGTGTGTATGTGTAGGTGGGGGTTTTGGGGGTTTCCATGTGGAGGGTAGGCTGTGGGTGGAGGGTTGAGCAAGAATGTAGAAGCTGGAAACTGAGGGTCTTGAGGAAAGGCTCATCCCGTAAAAAGAATTAAAAAAAAGAAAGAAAAAAAAAAGAGAGAGAAAAATAAGCAAAGGCTCTTGAACCAATGGCAAAAACAACAGTAGATAATACCTGACACTTTCTCTTCTCTTCTTTCTAATTCTTTGGCCAGAGAAAAACTTAACTGGCCATGGCTGCCAGAGGCTGTAAGCCTAGTCAGCTTGCCCATGCTCAGCTTTCCGAGGCTCATCTGCTTCTGTCTGATTCCTTTCTTCTCTTTACCAACCACAACTTCAAAATCTTCTTGAGAAAAGGGATCTGTCAGGTGCCTTGGCATTCTGGCCCAGTAAGTGTGGAAACTGAGGAGAAGCTGACTACTTTTGCAAGTTACTTCTTACTTTTGTGCACTTACTGCCCAGGACCATGGGAACTACCTATTGCCTTGCCCTTCCAGCAGCCAAGGCTAGCTGTAGCAGGGGTGAGGGAAGGGAGGACTTAAATAAATTCCACAAGCTCTTAGCTACTGCCCATGCGGCCAGCCATACTCACTGCACCTACCTGTAGAGCCTCAGACCAGGGTTGCATTTTGTTTATGAATTTCTTGGAAACTTGTTCCCCTGGGGTTTAGCCTGTAGTTCCAGAAAGTGTATGGCAGGGCCCCAACTAGAGAATTGATTGATGTCTTTCCTAGTGTGGAGCCAGTGTGCACACTGTCAAACAGCAACAACAAAAAGATTGCCCGTATACTCTCCCTAGAAACCCAAGTGGGGTGATGTGGCTCAGCATTGATTGACTTCTTGAGAATGGATCAAACTTAAGACTGTGTACCAGCTCCTTGTCAAGGTGTGGAAACATGATGAGCATGCCTTCCTGGGCTCTGGCAAAGCTGCAGGGGCTCACCTGGCAGGGTTTAGCTCCCTTCCCCCAATGGGTGAAAGGTTCCTGTGTTGCAAAATCCCTTTAAAATGAGGCAACTGCTGTGGCCAGTGGTATCCAAATTCTTTGTCAGAACCTGGAAGAAGCCCCTCTGGTGATATGGTGCTCAAATCTTTGCTGGCCTTCGTCAGTCAGAAGGCATTTTATCTCAAACTACGGAGACAGTAAACATTCGAGTATAGAGGCCCACTCCTGCTGCCTGAAGGATGGGCTGGGCTTCACTGCTGGTTGAAATGAAAGGGTCCCCAGAGTGAGCTGATGGGGGGAATAATAGCCTTTGGTGCTTGGCTGCAGAGGGGCAAGGGTGTGTCTGTGTGTTCCCAAGGGAAAGAGACACAAAAGAATTCTTAGGCCCTGGAGCCTGCAGAGAGGCTTTGGGTGTGCCAGGATCCAGGCTTGTCCTTCCAAAGAGATCATGCTCCTTCTGTTCCCATTAGGAGGGAGATATATAGTGCCCTGGGTTTGCGGCTTCTTTGCAAAGCTGGATGACTGATAAATCCTTCTCTAGCTACTCTTTTGAAGTTCTTGATAATCACTAGGAGAATGAAGTACTACAGGCTTAGTGTGTGAATATGTGGCTGGGGTGAGAAGGGGCATTATGGACACCCACAGGGAACGGAATTTCACAGCCTTATTGTTTCCTGAGCCATCCATCCAGAGTGGCCTCCAGGAAATGGTCTAAGTCACAAGAAATGAAGTGGCAGCCATGAGGGGGAAAACAATATGTCCTGGACCCAGAGGACTACAAATGAAATGGCTGTGATGGGGACAGCCTTGAGGCAAGGCAAGGGAGGAAAATGGCCAGTAGGAAATCATGGCCAGCTCAGTATGTGCAAAGGGCATGTAGGGATGTGGAGAGACTCTGGAGGGAGGTAAGGAGGGAGGAGAGAGAGAGAGAGAGAGAGAGAGAGAGAGAGAGAGAGAGAGAGAGAGCGCTTACATATAGTATGGGAAGTTAGAACGGATGAGAAAAGCATACTGAGCCCAAAGGATCCTGGTCCCCCTCTCCCTCTAGCTTTGGAGTTGTTCTTTGGCCTCAAATGCACAGGATGAGTGGCCTTTCTCCCTAGAGAGCCTGAGGCTCTTAGTTGGAATGTCTTTCAACAGGAAGCTGCTCCAATGCCCAAGAGCAGCAGGCGTGTCCTCTGGACTCTGAGGGGTAAAAGGCAGTTTGGCCTGAAGCAAATGAAGAGGATGGAAAATTCCTCATATATGGGGCCATGCTTCTCCTTAGGAAACCATGTGACCTCTGGGGTTAGTCAGGAAAGCTGTGGTCCAGGGGAGCTCAATCATGGCCTACACTCTGCTTTCCTTCCCAGCAGCTCTGAACCTCTGATGAATACCAAGAAGATGGGCAGAATGAGGTAGTATCCACTCTGCCAGGCCTGGCTGCCTATGGGATCCTAGATAGGTCCTTGCCTTTATGGGCACCTGTCTTCTGGTTTATGAGGGTGCTGGGTATAGCAATTTGTGAGAGCTCTCAGAACTCAGAAATTCAGTTTTGAACTCTAGATGGAACTGCTGTGTGGCAACAATATATTTGGCCAGTGGCTTCCAGAAGCAAAGTGGGTCCCACTTGAGGTTAGCAGGTGATTTAAGCAGCATCTTCTTCCACAGTGAGTCTTTCTACCTTGTTTTGTTGGGACAGTAGGACCCCTGTACCTTCATAGCAGCCCCCTCCTCAGAAGACCCTGCCACCCACCTCTCACATCTGCTTAGGTTCCTCTGGAATAGCTCATGAACAGCAGGAGGGTGGTGTCTCTCTCACTGTACTTACCAGGCACTGTTGGGATCCGAAGGTGGGAAGGAAGGGAACAGATGGCCATGGAAGGAAGAAGGGAGAGAAACAAGATACTATGGGCTAAGGAAGAAAATAAAGACCATTTTTAGAGAGGAAGTGGGAGAAATGCAGTAGGCCTCATCTAGGTAGTGGAAACACATGAGAATGGCCCTCAGAGGCTGTTAGGCTCCAGTGAGGGCTAAGACCAGCACTGTGGAAGAGGTCTCGGGGCATACATAGAAGAGTCTTGTAAACTGCCCTCCAACTGAGGCAATAGATGGACAGGTAGACAGAGGGGTGGACAAAAGACAGGCAGGCAAACAGATAGACAGATGGGAGGTGCAGAAAGATAACACTGAAAATGTGTTGGAAGTCAGTGGGGAGAAAAGGGGTCATGCAGATTTGTGTATCCTACACCCAGTCTTTATATTGTTCAGAGGAAGGAAGCTGTTGCTGTCTACCTGGGCATGGCCAAGGTGTGCTGGGAGGCCATGAGCCAGTCTATCCTTAACTGGTTTGGTATAGCATCCTGCTGGCCTCTCTGGGTAAAGTAGCCTTGAGATCTTTCTTGGTCCCATTTGGGTATGCCAGGAGCACTGGCTGCTTTCCAGACCAACAGTGCATGTCCCAGCCCATATCTGTGGCCCAGGGTGTGTACAAGCTGGAGGTGCATGTAGCCTGCGCTTTGTAGAAGGGATGGTATGTGCACATACATTTGTGCTATTCTTGAGGGGCCTTTATCCCTTCCGTAAAAGGCTGAGTGGCCCAAAAGAAGAGCTTAAGGAAGAGGAGGACACCTCTCACCAGATCCTAAAAAAATAAAGAAAAGAACAGAAAGAAACCAAGCAAAAAAGAATCTCGAAGAGTCTGTGATGGGAAAAAACATGAAGTAGTTAAGGCCTTCCGTCTGCGTGGGAGTGGCATGTTCCGAAGGGAGCTGCAGGGGACTCACTGGAAGGAAAGACTTAGTATTGAACTATCCCAGCAAGGGCCCTGGACTCATACTCGAATGTTTACTGTTCACTTTTTGAAACTTCCTGACTTTGTTACCAAAAGCAGGCAACCAGAGTACAAGGCCCATCCCCCAAACCCGGCCGCCACGTGGTTGCCTGCATTTTCTCCTGTTGGGGGCACCACAAGGTGGCAATTTTAGCAGTCTAGTGGCCTCTTCTTTGTCTTTGTAAAAAGATGTGAGCAATTATGCAATTATGGAAGCTTCTATTTAGTCAGACCAACCCCAGGATTCTCTTCAAAATGTGAATTGCACGGTGGGAACTTGTCATTGAAATGTCCTGGCTTCTCTGAGGAAGGAGCAGAAAGGATTGCATAAGATTGGATTCAGATCCTCCAGTACTGAGGCCTGTTTGGAAAGAGCAAGATGCTTGGGGACACACAAAACAGCACCTGCCTGGCCTCTGAGCTCCTGTTATCAGGGCTCCTCTAACAGAACCTGGTTCAGGGCGGGGCCTACAGGGCAGGCACCAGCTGCTTCGGAGAGGCACTCTTGGTCACCACTGAGCCCACCTGGGGACTGGAGACAGGGGCATCCTTTGGAAGCCACCTCAAGGAGAATGCTGGAAGTTGTCACTTTCTTCCCCGAGGAGATTGGCTGGATTCTTCTGCTGCAAATGATACCAGACTGTGGGCCTTTGCTTACCCCAGAAGGGTAGCCCTGGGCCACATGCTTTCCTGACTCTCACCCCAGAACATGGAGCAAGTCCCCAGTCTGACACCAGACACCACTGGAAGAAGCCTGAGTTCATGAAGAACTATGGGAACATGCGGACAAATTCAAGAAAAGAAAACCAATGGTAGCAGGGGTGCTAAATGCAAACCAAAATCCAAATAAAGCAAAGGACGAAAGGTCCGGCAGTGCTGTGGGGTCATTTCATAAGAGAATATGGCTTTGGAGAGACACCGTCTGGCGGGAAGGACTTGGCAGGGCAGTAAAGAAGGAACAGAAAAGCCACGGTGAGCAGAAATGCAAGACTGGAAAAGAGAAGGCAGAGTTGGGGAGGCTTTATCTTCCCCCAGGTGCCATTTATGAGAGAAAAGGGAAGTCAAGACTCACTGCCAGCAGTGCTGGTGGGCTTGGCGGCAGAGAGAGTTACGTGAGTAGGGGTAGAAAGATTGGTTACGTCATGGAGCTGGCTGAGGACCGAAGACCGCCGGCGCACAGCACCCTGAAATGACCCGCTTCTCTTGAAGGTACTCACTACCTCCATCTGTGGGAGAGAAAATGAGATAAAGGTTGGCTTGCACGGAGGTCCAGGCAACCACACAGGGTGGGGCTGGGTGAGGGCAGGGGCCACACTAGGGACATATGGGGCCAGCAAGGCCTCAGCTAGGTCAGCCCCGAGCCCTGGAAGCTGACAATGCTTTCGACAAAGCCATGACTAAGAGAGGGTTTGCTGGGCAAATGGTTAGTAGTTAGGAGTGTGAGAGGGAAGGGTCACTGGTGGGGGGGCACACTGCAAACATTTCGTAGGTCACTTGCATTCAGGATACGCTCATCAAGAGCCACTCCTCAGTAAGTACCTGTGTCTGGCAATACTTCCTTATCCTACTTCGGTAGTTCTCAACCTTTTTTTCCGCCCCAACACACCTGAGGGATATGACATGCTCTTATTAGAAAGTAGAATCATTCCCCAGTGGTATGTGGGCTGGAGGATCTGGCCTAAACCCCTAGGAAATCACTGCCCTTGTTCATGGTCCTCTTAGTAGAGGGTCTCTTGCTCTGCCCTGCTTTATTGATACAGTGTTGATAACCACCCAGATTTCTGCAGCTCATTGGGTTAAGGGGGACCCTCAACAGAAGATAGATTTAGGCAGAACAGAGGCTTCCAAGAGCATAGGCTTCATCTTGTCAGAACTCTTCCCACAGCCCTCAAGAATGTAGGCTGGGAGGACTGGGGGACAACTGCCTTCTGCCTTGTCCCTGCTCTTTGAGCTTCCTAGAAGATGAAAGGGAAGTACATATGTAGAAGATGAGACTTATGGGAGAGCCTTGTGGATAAGTTCTGCTAGAAGCCTCCTGACTCATTGTCTTTGGGTTTTCTGACTCTGTCTTTGACTCTGACATTGTGGCAAATACAGGAAGTGGGTCTGAAGGAACTGCAGCTGAGCAACCACAACCAGTGTCGTGACATTGGGAGACTACATGCCTAGACTCTGGGAGGCCAGAAGCAAGGCACACTGGCAGCCTCCTCTCAGAGAATGGCTTCAGTGGGGAGACAATCTTTGTGGGTGGATCCAACATCTAGAAAGTACCATGTACTTCATTGAATAATATAAGCAGCCAAACCAACATGCATCCTGGAGTCCAAAGCATTCTTCCAGCCTGGACCATCTGAAGCCCTGATGTGGGAAGTCGGTGCCCACCAGTCTCCTCTGGCTTGCTGACAGGGCTTCTCCAAAAGAGGTAGCTTTATTGTTGACACCCTCCTCCAAACAAAATGCCCTTCAACTGTGAACCCAGTGTGGAAAGACTTGTCATCCTTCTACTCAACCTGCTTTTCACCCAGTACAGCCCACTTCCTCACTCCTTTCCTCAAGAGAAGGCTTTGAGAATGTGACTGCATCTGGGAGGAGTATGTTGCATATATAGTTGGGGTTCTCATGGGAGGAAGATGTTTGAAGCAATGGTGTTGCAAATTCTGGGGTATGGGGTTGCTTCTTTAGAGAAGATAAGGGGTAGAAAACCTGACTTTGCTGCTTCAGTTTTGCATCAGTCTCCATGTTTTTCATAATGTCCCCCATGGGATAACCATAACTATGAAAATATCACCGTTACCACCCTACCCCTGCCAAAGGCACCAGCACTGGCCAGGAACAAGTCTCAGTCATTGGTGAATGCAAAAAAGACAGACCACATCATGAACATTCAAAAAGCTACATGTTCTAGGTTTGAGGCACTCTCTTTTATTATGGAACAGCACCCTAGCATTTGGTGCATTGATACATTAGTATAGAACAATAGTGAAAGTGGGCATCAAGTTACTTTGCAACAGAAAAAGTTGTACAGGCCTCCGAAATCCGGGGAGCAATTTTGTGGTTCACAAGATCCAGAAATCTGGGGCCAGTTGCCTGGAAAATACATACAACCTGAAGAGCCTTCCATAGGCTTTAGTTCTGCTTTTTCAAGAAGTTTTTTTTTTTAAAAAAAAAAATCAAATAGAATAATTTGAGCTAAAGTGACTGGTTCAGCATTCTTGAGAGGCATGGTAAATCTGACATGATAAAGTCACCTTGAAATGCCATGGGAGTTGAAATCCCATGGAGGAATCAGTGTGGCTTTATTGGGGGGTGTGTGTCAAGAAGTGTGCTGGTACTCGCCCTGGATCTCACCGGCTGATTTTGGGCCACTCTCTTTTTCTTTGGGATCCCATCTCCTTGCTTACAAAGCATTGACACAGGCAGGGGACAGTCGGAAGGATATGGAACACCAAGACTCCAGCTAGTGGGACTCACTTCTGCTTACAGGCACGCACAAAGACACCATGTATAATGGTTGGCCAGGCTACCACTGACTCTCTAGATTGGGATGGGGTTGCTGTCTCAGCAGGTAGAAGATGCTAACTCTATCTTGCATTACATGACAGAAATAAAAGAGGTTGATGTGGAGTGGAGTCATTGCTGTACTGTTTTCATGGGCTGGGCTTTGCATCAGAACTGGAACATGACAGATGAGATCTGCCCTGAATCGTATCAGGAAGGGGTGCTGGGAGTGGTCACACTCACAGTTTCCTGGAAGGCACACTTCGGTGGCCACAAACAAATGGGAAGATATGAGGGATTTTTACTCGACAGTCGCTATGCATTTATGCTAGTGAGTAAATATTTGTTATAGGAAACAAAGCTACCTATGCTATACCCATGCCTGTCCTGGGCACTGGGCTGGAGGCACTGGCTTACCCAATGGGAAGAGGATGCTCAGGCTAGAGATCTAATGACTGTTCCCCATTTCCCAGGCTTCATCTGAATCCTATCTAGTGTAACATGGCTCAGATGTGGGCCCAGTATATCCTTCCCTGGACATACTGGAGTAGGTACTCAGGATGCTTGGTCCTTGAGCAATGCCCTCAACTTGGACTTCTTTAGTGCCACCTCACCCAGTCCTGAAAGATTCCACTCTTTAAGTAAGTTCTCCAAGGAATTCTGGCATATTCAGGTTCACTGTCCTGGCCTCAGTTGCACAGATGGCCCATGATGGTAGGAGGGGGTACTGTGAGAAGGAGTCATAGACTTGGCAACATTTAAGTAGGCTTTTATAGCAGAGAGAGAGAGAGAGAGAGAGAGAGAGAGAGCGCCCCGAAGGTATACAGCAGCAAGCAGGGAGGCATGGCAGTATGGGTAGGCAGGGTGTACATCTGGAAAAGCAGCACAGAGTCATGGATATAGAGGGGAATGAGAGGTGTTGCCAAGAAGTTGGAGCTTGAAGGCCCACAGAAAGAAGCTGAAACTTCATCCTGGGGATAATGGAGACAAGCTCCACGGGCCCCAGGGTGACGCCAGAAGGGTAGAGATGAGTAAGGACAGATGAGAGGCAAGGAGTGATCGCATGACCCTGCCAGTGCCAGTCATATCTGTAGCGCCTAGAAGGGGGAAGATAGGCATTTTCAGAATGGATACCGTTAGATCATAGGGGTTGTACTGGAGTAGCCCCAAGGGCAACTTGGGTATGAGTCCTGCATCATGTGTGGTAAAACAGCTGGAAGAATACGTGGGGAGGGGTGTGAAATCAAGTCCTGCTCCAGTGACCTGCCAGACTCCCCAGGAGAATCTACCCAGGTGATTCTGCTTTAGCCATTAAGTTCCTAGAGAGGAAAAGTGATTGCACCTATAGCAGAGATAGTGAGGCATCAGAGAGAAGGTAACCCAGGCCTTGGATGAGCAAAAGTGCCAAGGTCTCCTAGAGGATAACAGCTAGACCATAGGGAATTGTCTAGGGCACAGGCCAGTCCAGGAGGCTGCAATGTGTGGAGGCCTAGTGGCCTGAGATGTTTGGGCTCAGACAGTTCCCTAGCAGGCTCTCCCAGGCATTTTCAGAATGAAAGAGCATGAGTGGAGTGGGAGATGGAGATACCAGGAAAATAAAGACAGAGAGAAGATGGAAAACTCAGGAGGAACTTCAAGTTGTCAGGAGGAGCAGGGCTAGAAACACTTCCAGAGGGAAACTGGGAAGCATGAAGTGAAAGAAGGCCTTGCAGACAGTAGTGAGAGCCATTCATGGGAGTGGTGGCCAGTACAATCATGAGAGGGTGTGAGGGGAAGATTAAAACAGGCAGTATGTATGGGATCTTATAGAAAGAAAGCTGGGCAAGAAGGGACTTGGGCAGAGAGCAGTGTAGCCTGGCACATGGGTTTTTAGAAGACTTCACTACTTCCTCATGTTGGCTGTCTGATATTTCTGAGAACTATAGCTTGACCATTCCAGCCTATGGAGATTTGAGCCAACTTGGTGGCAGAGTCCACTACTTACAGAGGCCCTTCCACAATAATTACAGCAGACTCTAGTGAACAGAGGGTTAGCCTAAGGCTCCTTGAAGTTGCCATTTTCATCGCACACACTCAAATACAACTTGCCTATTACCTGAGCAACCCTTGCCAAGAAAAGTAGACTGGGCTGGTGTGTGCCCCTGAGAAAACCACTAGCTGCTAGCACATGTTCTTATCCAGCTATGACAGAAGCTACCTGGGCACGAAGGGAGGTGTCAGGGAGAGGTAATCTAAGTGACCACCCAGTGGTGAGCACCCCTATATATGGTAAGAGGGGAACTAGCCACTGCCCCTGGATACTTTGGGAACAGATCCAGGGAAATCCCTGCTGACTTTGGGGTCTGTCTACCTGGTTTCTGCTTCTTGCCTGCTTTCTAAGGCAGCAAAATAGGAGTCACAGGAAACAGCAGCTTACCTGTGTCTGGATCCGGTTGAGGCCCCGAAACCAGAGGATCTGGCCTCTGCGGAGCTCTCGCTCAGCATGGTCAATTTCTTCTTCCCCTTCGGCCAGCTCTTCATCAGTCATCTCATCCTTCCCAGGCCCATGCCCTGCTTCCTTCAGGCACTTGAGCTGGCTGGTGGGGATGGTGGCAATGACCTGGGAAAGCCACAGTCAGAGGGCAGCAAACAGAGGGGGCCATGAGAGTAAGCTCTACTGTGGCCAGGAAAAAAATCAGAGGGCCCATCTCTCAGAGATACAGCTCACATCCTAGGCTTAGCAGACTCTAAACTGTCCCCTTCCACATGGCAGACTCTGCTCAACTAAGCCTTATCCAGGGCTGGGGAGCAGAAAAGCCCACATGTAGGGTACCATGTGATAAAGGCAGTGCTGGCCTTTGGCCACTCCTGGGAAGGATTTGAAGTAGCTGGGGCACCCTTCCTGAGAAGAGTGGGGCCCAGTTGGGGCCTTAGGTCACCTGCTAGTCTATGTATTCCTTATGGGGCACAGAGGAGGTGGACACTGAGGTTAGCCATCTGAGTACTACACACCTATGTGATTGACCTCAGGAGTCAGATGAGCTCCCTAGCTGATAGCATTCCATATTTACTGGCCTTCATGGTTGCTAGAAGAAAAGATAAATGCCCTGATCTCTGAGATTGAGCCCCCCAGAAGCTTGTGCCTGGCATTTCCTGGAAAAAGAAGGATCTAGAAAGGGCTTGTGATCAGGGGCTGCCAGGGAGGAAGAGGTGACTAGGAGGGAGACATCTGGGAAGGGTAGGAGGGATGAAAGGAAGGCTGGGATGTGCCTTTAACTATCTAGGTAGATGATGGTAGGTCATCCTGTTCCTCTTACATTCCTGTCAGCGTGCCATGAGTGGCTTTAAGGTCTTTTACAGAGATTCCCTTTTTATTGGAGTTTTGCAACTTTGAACGTATATTATTTTTATAATTAAAAATATCGTGGGTGGCTGAGCTACAGGTAGGCAGCATGTACCCATGGGGATAACTACAGCAGCTATTATATCATGGAGCTGAGAGGTTAACTAGAGGCTGGCATGTGCAGGGCAGAGTTGATTTATGTGGAGTTTAGGCTATAGAACATGAAGGGACTCCATTGGACTGTTAGGTCTAAGTGCAACAGGGTGGAAGGTGCAGTGATAAAGAGTTCTTGAAAATGAGATGGAGAAACTTCATGAGTTGTCCAATGGTTAATGCCAGGGGTCAGCAGAAGCTAGTTTCTACCATTGCCAAAAGGGGTCCCTGTGGCCAGTTTGGTAGGGGACACATATAAATGGATAAAGAAACAAAACCCATAGTGTTATAACCTAAATGGTACCTACTTATGCCCTAATGGTGAGCCCTAACCATCAGTTTGGAAGTATTTGGAAAAGGCACATAATAGAGGTTAAATGAACTCATTAGGTTGGATCCTTGATCCCAACAGATTGTGCCCTTATGAGAGGAGATACCAGAAAACTCCATAGAAGCACATAGTGTGAAAGTAGCCACCCAGAAACCATGAAGGGACCCTTACCACACCCTGAACTGGCTGCCGTTGGTCTTAGACTTCAAGAGAGAAAATACATGCCTTCAGTGTAACTAGAGAGCTGTCAGCCTCTAGTAGTTTGCTGTGGCAGCCTAAGCTGATCAAGACCCAAAGAGAAGAAAGTCCTGGACATGGCTTCCTATAGCAGTGTTACAGAACTCTGGAGAAAATGCTTTCAGAGGTCTATTGTGCACCATGGAGGGGGCTGGCTTCGTGCCTGAGATTGTACTGGCTGCCAACACCCAAGTGTTACTTCCTGGTCTCATCACTGGGTACTACACACTGCTCCTTTGGGGTAGCTGCTGCTTTTAGGTCTGCAAGTGTTGCTCTGTACTTTCCATTAAGTCAAAACACCTCCTCATTTCTCTTGAGATCTCCTTGACCCGCAGATTTTATAGCAGAGTATTGTTTAATTTCAAATATATTGGGACATTCCAAGCACCACAGGCTACCCTTCCTTCTATCTTGTTTCTTGTCCTGCTAGGGATGGATTCTAGGAATTTATGAAAACTAAGTAAGTTTTCTATACCCAGATGCACTGTAGTCCCCTTCACTTTGCTGATTATTTCCTTTTCTGCGGCTGAAGGTTCTTAGTTTTAATAATTCCATTCGTCAATTTCAAATATCCAGGTTTAGGGAGATTGTTTTTTGCTTCTACCATGAGAAAGGAAACCATGGATGATTTTACAGGACAATGTGACATTTCAACTCTATTCTCTCATTCCTGAAGTTGTCACTTGTGACCTGGCCCTCAGGTTATATTATGTCATAGACCTGAGCCTGAGCCTGAGCACATATCACGCACTTTCCTGGTCATAAGTTCCAAGACTGTGAGGCAGGGAATTGGAATAATGGGAGGCATAGGTGAAACAGGCTTCTTACCCACTCTGAGGGCCATCAAGAGAAGCAACCAGAAAGAAAGCCCTGGTGAGAAAGTTGATGACACTCACCTGTCCCCAGACCAGCTCCCCAACACCAACAAACAGGCACCAGAGCCACTGTTCTGTGGACAGTGGGGAACAGCTGAAGGGCTTCCCTCCAAATTGGACGATGACAATCTGGGGGGGAAAAACGGAAAGTGGCGGATGGAGTAGCAGTCAAGATAGTTCCTGTTCTCTCTTTGTCCTGCCCAGACTTCTACAAACCTTGCTTTCCAGACTGACTTTGTCTCCCAGGAGCCAGACCAGCTTGGTCATAGTCAAGGATTTGCTGGCTTCCTGTTCCTTGGTGGACTGGCCACATTCTGGGAAATATCTTGGCTTTCTTTTCCAGCTTATTCCCTTCTTTTCTCCCTCAGCAAATATGTAAAGATGGCTCCATAGACTAGCTGTCTACAGAGCCAAGGGTACCAGGATGGATCAGTGAGTAGCTTCACATACTGACACCCACACCCACCTCCCCTCTGTTGCCTCTAGTCTCCAGATGAGACCCAGCTGTCTGGACCATCTTTCCAGCTTCTGCAAGGCTGTTTTTATTTGCCTGCTCTGTATGACCCTTTATTATAAGAGATCACCCTATCTTGGCCTCCTGCCTTCATTCCTGTCTAGTTCAGGGGGAGTCCTATACCAAAGGGCAAGATTTTCAAATGCTAACCAACCAATCCATAATGTATAATCCAACCATCTCAGGGTCAGGTTCTAGGCAACAAGGGCCTGTCTACACTCTATGGTGATCTGACATGATTTCATGCTAGCCAAGATGAAGTCTGTTGACTCATTCATTTGGTCCTGGGAAACCACAGAAAAATTCCCCTGTCACAGATTCCTTACTGGCACTTGGGAGTGGCCACAAGATATGACATGCCCTTCTTCTTGGTATCTGTGTCAGTGAACTGCATTTCTATGATAGCCATTTCCTGATTTGTGGGACTTACTATATCTGAAGCTTTGTTTGAAGACACTACATTTTAGAGAATTTAGCCCCTCCTGGGAAGTTGAGCTGGCCTACTAGCCCACAGTGTTGTGGCAGCCAGTTTAGGATGTCAACCATGTGTACAGCAAGCATTTCCTAAATAATCTTCCATAGTTATAGAACACCAAATAGTTAGGTGCTAGAAATGTGGATGGTTGACCCAGAGATAGCCAGGAAATAATATTTTTAGGATAAGGAGGATAAAGGCCTTCCATAGCTTTCTGGAAGCTAGTAGATTAGATCAAAATGAGGCCTAGCAATGTTTGAAAGATTAAGAACCACTGCTCTAAATGTAGAAGGGACAAGGAGGCCAATATAACTTTCCCTACTTTTTCATGTCCTACCTGAATTCCAAAGGTGCCCAGGACAATGGTGCAGAAGATGGGGTTGCTGAAGATGCCATCAAAGACATTTCTCTCACCATGGATCTTGCGAGCATTGATCTCATTGAAAAGCTGCATCATGACAAACGTGTTGAAGATGATGGTGTAGTGCTCTGAAGGGGGCGAGTGCAGAGGTGCATTCCTTCCACTGTCAATGTCGAAGAAAAGCTCTCCTAAAATGAAGAGAGAGAGGCAGGGGATGAGGAGGGAGGCTCTCCCTGTACCAGTGGCCACCCTCCTATACCACATCTGCCCCAGAGATGTACAGTAGGGCACATTGTGAAAGGTAGCAAAGAGGTATGGACCAAGGGTATAAAGCAGGCCTGTTCTTTTCAGTCTGTAAGTGCTGTATCCCATCCGGTGCCAGACTGAGGATATAGATAGGGTCTAAACATGAAGCCACAGCAACAGTGTCCTGAAAGCCTCATATATGGGCTGAAATGTATGCTGAAGGTCCAATTTACCAACAAATAGCAGGGTAAAGATGATGGTGAGCTGGTAGACAGCATGTCCAAGGATGTTCTTCATCATGGTACGTGAGATGAGAGGCTTGTCCCGGCCGTATGGCTTCCGCAGCAGCAGTGACTCAGTTGGGGGTTCCGTTGCCAGGGCAAGTGAGGCAAATGTGTCCATGATCAAGTTCACCCACAACATCTGCACAGCTTTGAGAGGAGAGTCCTGCAGAGATGGGGCAGTCACCCTTCTGAAGGTTGGCCATGCAAGCCCACACAGAGAAACCTTGGGGTGGTAGGTTAGGTAAGCCTGCTACTACTGAGGAGAAACTCAGCTTTGTCAATGTCATGAGTTCATTCCCAGAAGCCTGTCACACAAGTTTCCTCAGGTTGGCAGAAGTTTTCAACTGGGCTTTCTGATTCCCGCCTACCTCCCTCTCTTCTTGTCTAGTGGCAGTGATCTCAAAGGTGTGGCCTTTGCAGGAACCACAAAGTCCCAACTTAGTTACTAGGGCTTTCAAGACAGCCATGCAAGACTGCCCAGTAACAGCCTTTGAAACCAAAGTCTCTCACCTCACAGGGCAGGAAGAGGCAGAAATGTTGACCCCAACCTGCTTTCTTGTCATCCCCAATGAGTGTCTCTTTAAAAATCAGCTTCACAGGGGCCAGATGTACAAGACCATAGATGGAGTCAATGAAATAAAATGAGCTGAGAAGTTCACAGACAGAGCAGATGAGCATTTCCAAGGCTGGTGAGGCAATGGGAAGTGGCTGCTAATGGGTGTGAGGTTTCCTCTGGGGACCTCTATTCTGAGAGCAAATAGAGGTGATGGTTGTACAACACTGAATATACCAAGCCATGCAATTCTATACTTTCAAATGGTTAGTATGGTTATTATGATGTTATTCATACATGACTTAGATATCAAGAAAAAGTCCTTGAAGGGCTAGGGAGTTATCTCAGTTAGCAAAGTACTTGCCTTACAAGCATGAGAACCTAAGCTCAACCTCTAGAACCTATGCCAAATAAGCTTGGCACAGTGGTGTGAATTTGTAATCTCAGGGATGGGGAGATGAAGATGTGAAGATCCCTAAAACTTGCTACCCAGCTAGCCTGTCTTAATCAGTGAGGCTGAGGTCTTACTGAAAGGCTGTCTCTAAAAAAACAAGGTAAATAGTTTCCAAGGAACACCAGAGATTGACTTCTGACCTCTACATGAACATGAATGCATGCGTATCCACACTTTGCCAACACAGAGACTTTCATATGTACACACTTGCGCACGTGAGCATGAACACGCACACACAGACATCCTTGAAATGGCCAAGCTAATCAGCAAAAACAGTTAAGTACTTGGTAACAATAAAGTCAACCATCCCTAAGAAGAAATCAATAAATTCTGGTCTCCAACCAATGGGGAAGATGAAGTCATTGAGAAAGGGGAAACCTGGCCAGGGAGTGGTGACGCATACCTTTAATCCTAACACTTAAAAGATAGAGGCAGGTAAATGTGAGTCCCAGGCCAGCCTGATCTACACAGTGATTTCTAGGACAGGCAGACCTGTGGAGGCCAGAGGACAACTTGTATGAGTAAGTTCTCTCTTTCTACCCAGTGGTTCCCAGGGAATGAACTCAGGCCATTGAACTGAGTACACAGAGAAATCCTGTCTTGGAAAAAAACAAAACAAAACAAAAAAACAACAACAAAACCACCACCAGCAGAAACAACAAAAACAAAGCAAAAAAAAAAAAATCCCAAAAAGAAAGAAAGAAAAAAGAAAAAGAAAGAGAAAGGGGAAATCTGGAGATCCTGTGACTCAGCCATTGTACTCCCAGATCGAGACCCAAGAGAGTGGAAGACATATGCTCATTGAAACTTGGACATGCGTGTTCCTAATGAAGTGGAAGTGTGCCAAAGGTTGGTCAGTGGATTAATGGCAAACAAAATAAGGCCTACTGGACTATTGTGCAGCTATGAAAATGAGTAAATTACTGGCCTAAGCTGCAACATGGATTACTCCTGAAAACATTCAGAATGAGATGCTGAGTGTAAAGGCTACATGTGAAACTAGCAAACTGACACAGTGGATAAAGGTGCAAACATATGGCCTGAGTTCAATTCCCTGGGACTCATTCAAGTTGTCCTCTGGCCTCCACATGTGCTCTGTAGCACATACATGGGCCATGCCCCCTTTACGACAAAACAGAACCAAACCCAAAGGCTACATGCCATTTTATTCCACTGATACAAAATGTCTATAGCAGGTAAATAAATAGAGACAGAAAAAAGTGGCAGTTGTCAGGGACTTAGAGGGGGATGAGGAATGACTGCTAGTGGGTGAAAGGTTTCCTTTGGGATGGGTGAATGTATTCTGGAACTAGATGGTAGTGGTGATTGTGTATGGCATTGTGAATATACTAAAAAGTTTATTAATTGGTTACCATGAACAGATAAGCTTTTTGGTATGTGAGTTTGATTTCAATTAAAAGAATCTGTAGCAAAGAAAACAATTGTTCTCAATATGGCCCTATTTAGTTCACACTGCTGCCCTTAGAAACCCCTGGTGCCCACCTGAGTAATGCAGGCACCTGTGAAGGCCACGATCACAGCTACCACGTTGACTGTCAACTGAAACTGCAGGAACTTGGAGATGCTGTCATAGACATTGCGGCCCCACATGACCGCCTTGACAATGCTGGTGAAGTTGTCATCAGTCAGAATGATGTCAGAGGCCTCCTTGGCCACATCAGTGCCTGCGATGCCCTGGGGGATGACACATAAGCACAGTGCCTATTTCTCAGTCTCTTTTTGGCCACCCAGACCACCTGGGGTGGTTCCATGCCTTTCTCTTTTAAATCAGGTCCTAGTTGAATAGCACTTGTTTTAATCTAACACCTATGCTGCAAACTGCATGATATCACTTGTGGCTGTGAGGGGTCCTTTGCTACTAAACAACATAGTTACTAACAATGTGGACATACATAGAGCCTTCCACAAGGCCCAGATGCCATTGGGTGGCTACTCGCCAGCTGTTGCTCTGGCTATTTGACAAAGCTCTGAGAAATGTGGGCTGTATGGGTAGAGTAAAGGACCTATCATTTGGCTAAATGGCAGATTCTTGCTTCTCTACCATACAAGCTTGGGAACAGCAATAGATATCAAATCTGTGCAGCCCTTACCTACCCCATCTTGGTCTTGGCCTTGTAACACCAGCCACCCTGGGAAGCTCAACTTGCTCTCTCCTCCCAGTTGTGAGGTCCAGGAACACTGTACTACCCCACTCCACGACTACACCAAATGTGGATTGAGTGGTCCTCGTTTCTGCTAGAGTTGGGAAAGGTGACCTCTATGTGTTGGGGACATGGTTCATCATGTGGGCAGTGCCTAGAAAGCACTGCTCACCGAGAATAGATAGATCTATACAAACAGAAGGAAAGAAACCAGAGGAAGAACCCACTGTGGTCTCCGCTCATCACTCTTGGAGCCAGAGGTTACTTGGAGTGGACTGAGAATAGGTGATTGTGGGCAGATGCCATTGTTGACAAGCCACTGTTCATTGTTCCTCCCTTTCTTCAGTGGTGCAGTTGAGTTCCACTGTCACCTCTGGTGTATTCATACCAAATATCTTTAAACAAACCACATATGCATTCGTTAATGGTCAGATCCCATTCAGCCCCAAGTGGTCAAGATATAAGAGAAGGAAGCTTCTAGGACTCTGTCACCTGCCCTGACACTGGCTCTCCACTTTCTGATGCAAACTTAAGTCCAGGAGACAGGATTTCATCTGTGTGATCAACTGGTTTGGTACCAGGTGGCTTACCATGGCGAAGCCCACATCTGCCTTTTTGAGGGCTGGCCCATCATTAGTGCCATCCCCAGTCACAGCCACCACCTGCCGCTGCTCACCAGTTGTGCTGTCGATAATGCCTGGAACGCAGAGTGAATCAGGGTAAGGCTATGTTCCAGAAGTTGGTATGGGTTGCTTCTGTTACTCCAGGTTACTTATGGGATCAAGGTTCCTGGGTTTAATGTGATAGCTTCATCTCCCTATTTCCACCAAGGTTTTTTGCTCAGTAACACAGACCACCATAATGATAGAAATGAAGGTACAACATTATGTGAATTAGATGATCGTCTCCCTGTTCCAGGCCTCAGTTTCCCTATTTGTTCCAATGAGGGGCAGCCTTTATGAGCCATTCTTAGTTGGAAGTTTTCTAGCCATTGGTCTCTAAGCTTTTCCACTCAAGAACCTAAGAGCAAGTGACAACATGCAGGGATGCCAGATGCAGCCATATGTTGAAGAGAGTGAACAAAGTTGGTTACCTTTGACTAGAGTATGTTTATCAGTGGGAGATGACCGGGCAAGCACCCGCAGCTTGGGCCACACCTTGTCCAGCCGCTCCTGTTCTATCTGGAGGAAATAAGAGGGACATCAGAGTCTAGACTGTAGGCAGGCACTGTGGCTGGGATGGCTGGGAAGATAGCAGAGGGATGGAGAAAGCAGAAGATCAGGACAGAGATGCAGGGAGCTACCTCGCCTTTCTCATTTCGAATCCTTCTGTTGAATTCCTTTCCCTCCAGGCACAGGAAGTCCTCCCCTGGCTGGATGATGCCACACTTAGCTGCGATAGCCCGGGCAGTGTTGATGTTGTCTCCAGTCACCATACGGACTGTGATGCCAGCACGCTGGCATTTTCGAATGGCTTCAGGGACCTGGGAGATATTAGAATGATGAATGGGACTGGCAAGACAAGCCCATATTTTGTGTTTGGTACAGATCTGCAGGATCCTAAGTCCTAGCAAATCTGTCAGTACAGTGAACCCTATGGTTTCAGTTCAGGGTTCTTGGAGTGTGGTGTGAAGGAGTTCAGAGGATGGTCTACAGTGGACAGGTACTGTGGGCAGGTACCCTCCCCAGCCCACTAGCCAATTGTCTCCTGCCATCTCCTTCGCTGTGCCTGGCCACAGGAATAAGCAGTGACTTAGACCTAGCTATGAATGTTTCCCTCTCTTGTCTAGTTGTGTGTGTGTGTGTGTGTGTGTGTGTGTGTGTGTGTGTGTGTGTGTGTGGTTTTTTTGTATAGAACTCAACTATTTTCCTCAGGAATTAATCTTTGTCTCAGCTGTAGATTTTAGTCTACTCACTAGAAGAAGTGGAACATTACTTGGGGTTGCAATGCTTGCATTTCTATTTCAAATAGCATAGTATTCTAGAACTAAGGAGAAAAAAAGAGACCTCCCCAAGCACAAAACACAAAACAAGCCAAGAGGGTGGAAAGTCACAAGATCAGCCTAGGGGTTTTAACATCACTCCAGTAGTGGACAGATGGAAAGGACAGTTTCCAAGCACATGATATGTATGGCTTTTCAGGCCGTGGGGATGCCTAAAGGACAAAACAAGCAAGATGGAATAGCATATGCACTGGGGGGTGGGGGTGGGGAGGGCCAGCTCAGAGTTTGAAGAATTGAATGAGGCAAGGCCTAGGTCTTTGAATTCTTTAGTGGGTACCCTGTGAACCTGAGGAAGAAAGGATGTAGGAGGTGTCTAGATTTCGCCTACTTCCCTGGCCTATGGAGACTAGAGTAGGTAGGGTGGGTACAGATGGACAGAGCAGTTTGGGGATAACCAGTAAGCAAGTAGAGGGTTGTGAGCAAGAGCAGAGGAACTTCTACTTAAGGCTTTGACAGTGATCCAATAACCAAAGTCAAAACTGTCAAGTGACAGGGAAGGACGGACATGCCATGAGCAGAGTCTAGCTGTGATAGTTCACTCATCCCCGTGTGTGTGTGTGTGTGTGTGTGTGTGTGTGTGTGTGTGTGTGTCTGTGTGTGTGTGTGTGTCTGTGTGTGTGTGTGTCTGTGTGTCTGTGTGTCTGTGTGTCTGTGTTGTCTCTTTATGCTCAGTCTCAAGGACACATCCCGTTCTCTTAAGGTCTTAAGGTGCTGCATAAGACCTTCAGTAAAGAGAACTCCCTGTCAATCAGGAGAGTGAGGCAGCTTCATTTCCCAAAGTGGCTGGAAGCCTTCTTCTCTGCTGCTGCCAAGTGACCATAAGAAGCCTAAGAGATAGGAACTTGGCATAGGGTCACAGAATCCAGGTGCAGCCACTACTCCAAGGCCTACCCACATACACAGTCTCCAAGCTCTCAGTCCCCTAGCCAGGTGGTAGGAACACTTCCTCCAAAGGATACCCTCCCTTGTAGACCAGTCTGTTCCCTCCTTGTCTATTTTGACCCATTCCCTATCTTATCAAGCCCTCCACAGCACAGCAGGCAGCAGAGGCCTGTAGAAGTTCCTAGGTCCACTCCAGTCCATCTGCTGGGCTTTCTGTGGACAGTTCTCTGTCTCCCTCTAGTGGCCATCCTGCACTTTCCAGAGCCCAGCAAATTTGACTAAGACCCATGGAGGTTTTGCTGGCCTCTTGTGCTTGCCTCAGAACCAGGACCGGATGCCAGGTCTCCCCAGTAACTTTATGGCTGAACTCCCTCTCAACCACTTTAAGCCACAGAGGAACTGACTTTTTTCCCTGGACCGCTCTGTCACTACCCATATTGAGATAGGCTCTTCCTGTCCTGAGTTTCTACCCTGGACTCCCCAAGGTACTCACTGGTTGGGTCCTGGTTATATCTTTCTTAAAACGTGTCTGTGTTTCACATTTTCTGAGGTGAAAATCTTCAAAAATAGCACTGCACAGCTGGCCCGAGGGCTCATTCTGCTGCCAGCCCAACCTGGGCCTGTTGTGCTCACTGTGTTTCTCACTCTATTCCCAACTGAGTACAGGGGTGTTCTGCTGATAGTGACCCAGGTCTACCCTTTAGATTCGGGGAGTATTTGTTTTAGAACTAAATGCCTTTGCTTTGTGATCCTGTATGCAAAGCTTCTCATCCCCTGTAATAGCCAAAGCCCCAGGCTAATGGGCAGGATCAAGTAGTCTAACATGAGGTGGATAACAACAGACAGGGCTGGGAAGATAGAGGGCCCTTTCACACTATTTTGTTGAGGATCCTTTCACAAAAATCTTCCATCTTTAAAGACCAGCAAATGCAACCATCACACAAAAAGTGCTCAGGTCAAAGGTTTTAGTGACCTCCCAATGTCAAGGCCACCAAGTGCATCCCTTTTCATTTTGTGTTTGCTTCAGTCACATGACCCTTGAGATCTACCTCTCCACCCAAATCTTGCCTCTATCACAGCTGCAAACTTCCATAGGTCCCAATCGAATTCTCATAGATCAAGGACAAGAGAGCTTGGCAAGGGGATCAAAAGCACCAAGGAAGGTCCCATGGCCCTGAGAGACTCCAAGTCTCTGTTTTTCGTGCTGTTTTATCTATAAATAGGACAGGAAGAGGTGTAACATCTAGGAAGGTGGGAGAAAGTGGCTCTTGCCATGTGTGTTTGTGTCCCAAGCCTACAGCATGCAGGTCCAGTGTGGAAAAAGCTACCCTGCCACCTATTGGACAACCTTGTTCCTGGGGGATAGTTACTACATCAGCTTCCAGAAAGGGGGCAGCTACCTCAGGTCTCACAGGGTCCTCGATGCCCACGACAGCTATGCAGGTAAGGTCACCCACCACCTCATTCTCATTGTCCCAGTCGGGCTCCTGGATAGCAGAGAAGTCCCTGTAGGCGATGCAGATGGTGCGGAGGCCATCACAAGCCATAGGCTCAATGATCTTCTTCACCATGTCATCC
>CM052722.1:112366394-112407326 GCA_028551405.1 Uromys caudimaculatus | reverse complement strand
TGTGTGTGTGTGTGTGTGTGTGTGTGTGTGTGTGTGTGTGTGTGTGTGTGTGTATTAGCCAGAACAAACTAGGTTATTGTTTCTTACTTGTTATTTGTTTGTTTTGTTTTTGAGACAGTCTCTCCCTGATCTAGAGCTTGCCAAACAGGGTAGGCTAGCTGGCCCAAGGATCAACCTATCTCTGCTCTGCCTCCCCAGGGTTGGAATTACAAGATTTTTACATGGCTTCTGGGGATCAGACTCAGACCTTTGAGTTTTTTGAGGCAAAACTTTACCAATTCAGTTGGCTCATCCATGTAAGATTTACATTATCTTAAGCCATCAGGTTTAGGGCCATTTGTTACAGCAACCTGTGAACACTCACTCACTGGTTGGCTAAGAGACTCAGTCAAGAGATGGCAGCCTGAGGCTTACTGTAGCTTTCCTACAGACTCTTTAGGACCAAGGAGTGGAATGTATGTGAAACCCAAATGAATGGACAGTCATCTGGAAGTACAAAGCAGGAACAACACGCAGCAGCAGCAACCTCACCCCAGCTCTGACAGTCTGGGAGTTTCCAAAGGGACAGGCCTAGGGAACAGAGCTTCAGAAAAGTTGTGGTTAAACTGAATGGAGCCTCATCTTGTAGGTGCCACAAGGAAACTAAAGCTGGCTCTTGAGGTTGGGGATAGACAGAGAAACTGACAAAAACCGCCATGATATCCTCCTAGGGATATGGATTCACTCATGGAATTCTCTCAGCATTCCCAGGAGATTCAGACTTCCAGGATCCCCATATCACATGAGGAAGCTGAGCTGGCAGGATAGAGTAGTAACTTTCTTATGTCCCACAGTCAGCAAAGAGCAGAGTGGGTGTTGGTCAGCCTCAGCTACATGCCCATAGTAACATCAAAGGAGCAGCATAGAAAAGGGTCAGGGCTCCCAAATGCAGCCTTTCCTCCTACCCCAGTAGGGCCTGTTCCGTGGGCTGCAGAGGCTGTGACTGGGCTGTTTTGGTGACAGTATTCTGAGTAAGGCAACCAAGTAGAGATGTACTCAGTGGTCAGATCTCCTAAGAGTATGGAGTAGGTTGAGTCTGGGGGCAGAGAAGTCTGGTGTTTTGTTGACAATTTTGTTTCCAAGGCCCTTGAGGATATATGGAAGGACCCATATGGGGCAGAAAGATTCAGGAAAAGAGAAAGGCCAAGACCTAGGTGAAGTGCACAGGATGAGAAGAGGTAGGAGGAGCAGGGATGCTCAGGGGCAAGGCTTCACACTCCTTCCCTCCTTCAGGTTTTGTATAGCTTCATTGAGATACAATTCACAAACCACACAATTCACCCATTAAAGTGTATAATTCAACAATTTTTAGTATATTTTCAGATACATGCAACCATCACCACAGTCATCTTTAGAATATTTTCATCATCTCTGAAAGAAACCCTACTTCAGATACAGTCATACATGGCTGTTGTCCCTGCACTTAAGAAGCTAAGGCAGGAGGACTTCGAGTTCCAAGCTAGCCTGAGCTACAGAGTGGAGTCTGTTTCAAAAAACAAACCAAATGGGAACTGATGAAATGGCTCAGAGGGTCAAGGTGTTTGTTTCCTGCCCGATGACCTGAGTTCAATCCTGGGGACCCACATGGTAAAGGGAGAGAACAGACTCTCTTGTCCTGTGACTTCCACTTGTGTGTACACATGCATGTGCATGTGACACACACACATGAACTCACACAAACAATAAATAAAGTAGGAGCTATGGAGATGCCTCAACTGTTAAGAGCACTGGCTGCTCTTTCAGAGGATAGGAGTTTGATTCCCAGCACCCACATAATTACCTTTAACTCCAGTTCTCAGGGGATCTGATGCCCCCTTCTGGTTTCCATGGGCACTGTATGCATGTGGAGCACAGACATATGTGGAGCACAGACATACATACAGGCAAAATCCTCACATACATGAAAAAAATAAAATAAAATATGGGATGGAAAGATGGCTAAGTTGTTAAGAGTAGTAGCTGTTCTTCCAGAGGATCCTGGATTGAATCCTAGCACTCACATGGAAGCTTATAACTGCTGTAACCCCAGTTCAAAGTGATCCAATGCCCCTCTTCTGGCCTCCATGGGCACTGTACACACATGGTGAATAGACATACATGCAGACAAGACATCCATACATATAATTCAACAATAATTGAAAATGTAATAAAACCAAAGATAAGAAAGTAAATATACAGCTGCAGAGATGGCTCAGTGGTTAAAAGCACTGACTGCTCTTCCAGAGGTCCTGAGTTCAAATCCCAGCAACCACATGGTGGCTCACAACCATCTGTAATGGGATCTGATGCCCTCTTCTGCTGTGTCTGATGACAGTGACAGTGTACTCATATAAAATAAATAAATAAATAAATGAAAATCTTTTTTTAAAAAAGGAAAGTAAATATACAAACATCAACAGCAAAAACAGACAAATTGGATTTCATCATGATTTGACAATATCTGTGCATCTACAGACACTATTGGGAGAATGAAAAGAGAAAATTATATGTTTGATGAGGACTTAGTAGTCAGTATATAGCAAAGATTTTTAAAGCACAAGAAAAAGATAACTCTCTAGCATGGTCTTCCAAACATTTCCTAGCTCCAATCACAAGTTAATCTTAAGTTTTTTTACGCAGGACCAGATATGGTGAAAGCAGTGATCCTAGTTCTTGGTATCAATTTCCTAAATATCCCTCAGTACAATCAAGGTAACAACCAATGTGAATTATCACATATATGCCTAGGAATAAAACAGTTGAGTCACATGGCAGTGTCATGTTTAACTTCCTGAGAAACTGTAAAATATTAAACAATATTTTCCAACATTATTACTAGTGTGTGTGTTTGTGTGTGTGTGTGTGTGTGTGTGTGTGTGTGTGTGTGTGTGTGCGTGCGCAAGCAGGTATACAAATACATGTATGCACATCCATGTGTAGGCCAAAGGTCACCCTGGATTCCTCAATTGCTCTTCATTGTAGTTTTTGGACACGGGTTTTCACTGAACCTGGAGCTCATCCGTTCAGCTAGAATACCTGCCCAATGAACTCCAGTCAACCATGTGTCTCTCTCCCCACCATCACTGGCCCTGCCTTCCACCCATGGACCAAGATACAGATGTGTGTTACTGCCACTCAACTTTTACATGGATGCTGGTCTTTTTGCTTGGTGTGGCAGGTACTTTAACAACTGAGCCATCTCCCCAGCCCTGGTAATACTGCTTTATATTTCCATCAGAAACATAGAAATATTCTAACATCTTCTCATTCTTAGTGGTATTTCTAGTCTTCAAGAAATGTAAATTGAAATTACCAAGAGACCCTACTTTCCACCCAATAGAATGGCAACAACAACATTAAAGAAAGCCTAGAATGTTCTAAGAGCTTACCAGGTAATTCTGGTGGGAACTCAGAGGACTAGAATGCAAACGGTAAAGCCTGTGCTTGAAAGATTTCAAATGAAAACAAAGACAATACTGAAAATTGGACTAGAGACCATTTGTATTATGCTATGGAAAAGATCTTGTCTACACTTTTGCCCATGCCTTCCCACTCAGTGTGAGGTTAAATTTAAAGGTGATAGACTAATTAATCTGGCAGAGGAAATTTCAAGCAGCCCAACATTCAGGTTGTGGCATAGGAATTATGGGCTTTTTAAAGCCAAATGTAATGTGACCAGAGCAAAAATAAAAAAAGAGCTGGTGAGATGGCTCAGCAGGTAAAAGCATTTGCCTTCAAGCCCTGATGACCTAAGTTTGATCCCAGGACCCACATTGTGGAAAGAGAGAACCAACGCCACATTAATCCTCTGAGACAGAAGTTGTGCTACAAAGTTCCAGCCAAGGAGCATGTTGCTGAATGATAATGCCACTTTAGAAGGCTAAGCATTGCACCGATACGATAAGAATGATGTCTGGAGAGAATCTCAGAAATAAGCAAGGCCACAGTTCAGGGATATAAAAATACAAATTGTTTTCAAAGACTATGTAGGGCAGAGTCTTTGGAGAGGACAGCTCCAGGATACCTTGATTGTCCCAATCTGTCTAGTGAACTATTTCTCTGGAATTGTCCCATTTATTCATCGAGCAAGGGACTCAGAAGCCACTGTGGCCATGGTTCATGTGGGCCCATATGTAGCTCAAGCTAGTGGTTGGCCTTGGCATACTCTGTGTGGTGATTTTGCAGATGTTCAGAATGTAAGTAAGATGCTTCCAACTAGATTTTAAAGGAAGTCCTGGGGAGCCAGGAGATAGATGTATGGTCATGTCAGGATACTCCTAGGTAGTACACATAGCTGTGATGGTGAATCTGAAGCTGCAGTGGAGACTGCAGGAAGCTGGAGATGCCTACACTATGAAATGTCTGCTGAAGAAAGATGCAGAAAGCCAGCCCAAAAGAGGGGGTGTCAAGAGCAGAGAGGTAGGACTGTCTGAGCCCTTTGTAGACATGTCTCAGATGCCATTAAGCATGGAGCTACATGATTTAATGTTATGCTGGCTTTGTCTTGCTTTGGTTGAATCTGCACTTGCTGTGAATCCATTCTTGCCTTTTGGAATGGGAATATTTACTCTGTGCTATTGTATGTTAAAAGTACATAAGTTGTTTTTGAATTTTATAGGGATTCAACACTAAGTGTGAGTAAGACTTTGAACATGAACTTCTGGAATAGTTAAGACATTAAGGAATCTAGGGAGTGGAGTGAGTGCATTTTTTCATCATGAGATGGACATGGCCCTTTGAGGACCAGGGATAGAATGTTACTCTGAATCTAGAATGACCTCCAAAAGGCCTATGTGTTAAATGTTTGGTCTCCAGCTTTGTGCTGTTGGGAGGTAGTGGAACTGACTATGGGCAGAAGCCCTTAAATTTAAAAGTTCAAATAAATCTTTAAAAAAATTTTTTGGGTTTATTCAAGACAAGGTTTCTCTGTGTAGCCCTGACTGTAGTGAAATTCAATCCATAGACCAGGCTGACCTTGAACTCAAGAGATCCTCAGATCTGCCTTCTGAGTGCTGGTATTAAATTTGTGTTGCTACCACTGTCCTGCTAAATAAATATTCTATGAGTTTAATTTTTTTTTCCGTTTTTGGTAGTAGTGGGAGGACAAGGCCTCCTTAAGTATCTCAGATTGGCCTCAAACTCCTAGATTCTGTACATCCTCCTGCCTCATCATTTGAAGCAGCTGGGAAGAAAGGTGTTCATCACTGTGCTCAGTTCAAGTATTCTAGTAACAGAAAGCTGACTGACAGTGTATGCCCTATAGAGTTAAGAATGCATACTCAAACCTGTACTTGAATGATCAAGAGCCCAAATGTGGAAACAATCCAGGTGTCTGACAATAGACAAATGGGTGAATCAAATGCTAACTAGCTCCCAGCCACCCGACCCCCGGATTCTTCTTCCTATTACACACTCACTTTTTGAGCAGGATCTCTGAGGCTCCCTTGCTGAAGAGACGGAAGCCACCATCAGGCATGCGGATAACTGTGCTCATGGACTTGCGAACTGAGTTGAAGGTGTACACTTTGTAAAGCTGATCTTCTGGTATCTGCTCTCGTACAGGCTGGAAGTCTCGTTTCAGATCCAAGACGAAGCCCAGCAGAGCACACTCTGTTTTGTTGCCCACTTGGCGTGGGAGAGCGCCTTCTTTCTCTGGAGGCTATAGGCAAGAATAGTCAGCTTGGCATCAGGGCCCATACCTTCTGTTCCATCCCTAAGGCCAAGATTCTCATCCAGTTTTGACCATTGTGTAGCTAGGGGGCAGTGGCATGGAACACAGGGAGGGCACCCATGTTGACTACACAGGCTATGCCCTGTCTGCAAAGCGGCTCTTTTTAGGTTTTCCATTATTTACCACACTTGGAAAGGATGTCTAAATCCCACCTGCCCTATTCAACAGTAAGAGTACTCTGTGAAAAGTTCTTGCATTTTCTTGTTTTGTTGAGATGGGATCTGTCACTGGCCTGGAGCCCCTAAGCCCTGCTTGTCTTTGCCTCCACAGTGCAGGGATTACAAGCAGGCTGTTGCCTAGCTTTTTTTTTTTTTTTTTTTTTTTTAAACATGGGTTCTGGTGAGTGAACTCAAATCTTCATGCTTGTAAGGCAAACACTTTACTGACTGAGCCACCTCTTCAACCTTTTCTCCTCTGCTCTGTGTTTCCTTTTATAGTATGGTGGGGGCAAACCTAGAGCTATATGTACAGTAGGCAAATTCTTTACCAATAACCACTCAGCTACTTTCCCAGCAACTGGAAATTTACAAGTGGGTCTAATGAACCCCCTAGGGAAGTTTATGCCATACCACCAGCGCTGACCCCTTCTCACATTTGCCCTCCTAGCCATGCTCACTAGAATTTTGGTGGTGTAGGCACTGTTGATGGAGATGGCATGAACCAGAAGGTCAAGGATCTTGGGAGTCAGGGCGCTGGGAGCTGGAATCTCTTTGTAGTGGGTGTCTCCTAGGTAGGACTGGACCACTGTCATACGGTTGGTGGTGAGTGTGCCCGTCTTGTCAGAACAGATGGCTGTGGCATTGCCCATGGTCTCACAGGCATCCAGGTGGCGTACCAGGTTATTATCCTTCATCATTTTCTGTAATGGGCAAAGTTGTTGTGGGAGAAGCTTCAGTTGTTTACTCATAAGGATAAAGGCAATGTGGGTAAATAACACTGTCTGTTTGGTGATGTCAGTATCTCTGGGCTGAGTGGTAGTCGAACTGAGAGAGTAGGCATGTAAGATCCAACAACTGCCATCAGACAAGGAACAGTGAGCTTCCAGGAAGCTACTCTCTGCATGGCTGACTTGGAAATTATTTTTCAGAGCTCCCTCTTCAATTTCCTGCGATCTCTGTTTCCCTCCACACTCTACTGGTTCTTTTTTTCTCTCCCACTATCTCTCAGTGTCCCAGAACCTTTTCTGAGGACTCTCAGCTTGTTTTCTGCTCCCTTCACTGTGTCTGAGGGTTAGGTTGGTACAGTGGGACCCTTTGCTAGAATGTATTAGCAAAGTCTATCTCATCTAGTACCTTCCCTCCTTCCAAAGGCATCTTCAGCCTTCCCTAGTCTTACTACACCTAAGGTGCCCAATGACATCCCACTCCAGTTTTGGGGTCTATGTGATGGAATTAATTGTAAGTAGTAGTATTATTACCTTGACAGAATAAGCCAAAGAGATAGTAACAGCAAGAGGCAGGCCCTCAGGGACAGCCACAACCAACACAGTGACTCCAATAATGAAGAACTTCACGAAGTACTGCACATACACTGGCGTGCACTCTGCCAGCCATACCCGGCCATCCACAACAAAGGTCTCAATCACAAAGTAGAGGACCAGAATGATGACAGTGATAGCAGACATCACCAATCCTGTCCAGCCATGGTAGAGAGGGGAGAAAAGGAGAGAAGAAAAGTTGAGGGCAACATAGTCATGGCTGGCCTGAGCCCAGTCAGGGCCTTTGCAAGGGGTTGATGGATTTGAGCCATCTTTGAGATAAACAACTTGAGGGATGACTCTACAGAATGAGAGGTCCTGAGGTAGCCTTTATTCCAGTTTCCCCAGGACAGTGTGACATAAAGAGCAGAAAGCTGAGGGTATGAGATGCACATCTGTGAGGGGCTGGCTAGCCATCTTCAGGTGTTGAGGCTCTGGACAGCAGACTCTTGATAATGTTAGCTGCCTCTTGACTGTGATGTGGCCAGAAGCCTTGAGTCCAGGGAGTCGGCTAGGTAATATGTGAGTGTGTGAGTGACTTAGGGCACATTGGGGTGGAGGGTGGCAAACCAGAACTTGACAGTCATGCTTGACTCTGGCCTGCACCTCTGGCCCTACAATATATTCCATACTCTTCTGGAATACTATCCACCTCTCTGCACATGAACTTGCCTTAGGGCCAGGACAATATTCTGTTCATTGCATTCACAGCATCTGGAACTGATACTACTTCCAGGAGCCCAGTGTCCTCCAGGCTCCTGCCCAGCTGCCTCTGGCTGAACCTACCTGCTTTCCCAATCTGCACAGCCAGTTTTGTGAGCTTCCCTTGCAGAACTGACTTCTCCTTCTTGGGTACGTTGGCTTTCTTCTTTTCCCGCTCCTCCATTTCCCCACCCTCGGCGCTCTTCAGGGGCTGCATTTCCATGGCAACAGCCCCATCCTGCTTCTTAGCTGTACATAAAGGAAACCCTTGGATGATGTTAGGGCCTAGCAGGGGTAAAGGGGCTACAAAGGACTATCACAAGGAAATACATGTCTCATCATATGGGATTTAATGGAGCACTTTTGATGTCAAGTTTTGCAAAGGGAATCTGTAGGCCTTCCTCTGTTGCATCCTAAGCCCAAACCCTCCTGAGGTAGGCAGGTAACTGCAGCATTGTCCTAGGTGGGACAGAGAGATGATTCTTTTGTGGGAACGGTGGAAAGACACCAGCACAAAGAACTTTTGCACAGGCAAGGTGGACAGTCCTGGAATGCCCCAAATCTCAATACCCGAGAGAAGTCCTGTGGTTGGTCCAAGGAATTTCTGGAACCAAAATCTGACTCATTTGATCACAAATGTCCAAGCCACCCCCACTTTCCCCTAAGGGACACTAAGGAGCCCTAGTATGCACTCCTCTTAGCCCAGGCACCCTTGCTCAGATTGCCTTCTCCCAAGTGCTCACAGGCAACCTTGTTCTGTCCTGATCTTTCCCTACCCCCTCTTGGATCAGGGGCTCCCCTAATTCCTTCTTTTTAGGCCCCTCAGTTTTCATCCTTGCTGCTTTTATGGTGGTGACATGGATGCCAAAAGTAATCATATTCCCGCACCTACTTTCTCCACGCTTCCTAAGGAAACTGCTGCCTGACCTAGTAGCTGTGGGGTTGCCCCCTGGTTTTTTTTCTCTCATTATGCATCCCTTCACTTCACCTGGTAGCCCAAAGCCACTTACCAGAGCTCCTTCCACCTAGCAGCCTTGAGGACATGCCTGGCCTTGTCTAGCTGTGTAATTCTAGCTTTGAGTCTCTGCCTATTGTTATCCCACCAAGCAAGGGCCCCATCCATTAGAACGCCTCCTCTACCCAAAGCCCTACAAATCTCAGTTATCTTCCAGGCTCCAGCTGACTCCTCTTACCTGGGATACTCACAGGACTAGCACCCAGGGATTTTGACAAGTTACCCTCTCTATGCCTCAGATTCATCATCTGGCCGAAGTGGTCCCAGGGTGTCCATTCATGGGTAATTCTCATTTGTGGACAAGCTCAAGCCATGCCGATGGCCTTGGCACTGACCAGCTGTTTTCCAGGTGGCTCGTCTAGGCTTCAGGAAAGCAGTGTCTGGTAGAAACTGAAGCAGCCTCCAAAGATGTCCCCTTCACTGCCAAGCCAGTATGGGACTTTGGGGCCCACTCACCTGTCTTTAGGTGCTGCTTCTGCCCTGGTAGCAGGTGGTCCCTCCCCATTCCCCTTGTCCCCCTCCTCCCCCAGGCTCCTCAGCTGCCCTGAGCCATGGACACACACACACACACACACACACACACACACACACACACACACACATACACGCATACACGCATACACGCATACACGCATACACACACACACACACACACACACACACACACACACACACACACACACACGTTACCTCTGGTTTGGCTACTGTCCATCGCCCCATCCTGCTGCTTGCCTACAATGGAAGAGGAATGACAGACACAGAGAGACTTGAGAACACCTGTGTGGCCATGACATACACAGAAACACAGGAGAGTAGGAAGAGCTTGGACACATATGGCAATTTGTGTCTATATGGGGTAGAGGAGGGAAGGAGATGCCCAATTGCTGGTGGCTCTGACCTTGCCTAAGGAAGGGCTTTCTTGGTGTTCTATTCTTTCCAGGAGCAAACCCCTGTCCAGTGTTTTCTTGACCTCAGCCCCACAACTGAGTTTCTAAAGCCAGTCCTGGATAGGCCCCAGGTCAGGTAAAGTATTTGTGGACAGTTTCTGGAAGGCCCACTACCCTAAGTGAGTCCTCTCCTTAAATGCCTGATCTTTTGTACCCATCAGGAGGTAACTCCCAAGCCCTGAACCAACCCAACCCTTCTACTCTTCTCTAAGGCCTCTGATAGCAGGTATGTGTGTTTTAATGGGCTAATGGCTCTGTCTGTTTCAGGGACCTGTTGGGCATACTCAAACTATGAGTCCAGAGCCACTGTGCAGAGGAGGCCTAAGCATTGGGCACCTAGCAGCATTAGGGAAAAGGTGCAAAGACTGGTGAATCTGTCTGAAGCCTTAGGTTTGATACAGCCCACAGTGACAGCTACTCTTTCTGAGGGTTTCATAGTTCCAGTGGCAGTTAGAGGAATTTATCTGGGAGACACATCTGCCCTAGCCCCCATTTAAGGAGGAATATGCCAATATAAGATCAATTCCCATACGGTAGCTCATGTCACTAGAGACTCAAAAGACAGACTGGGTGTCAGATAGCTTCTAGACAATGGGACACATTGGGTCTGGGGTCCCAAGAATGAGAGAGACACTTTCAACCAGAAGTATGGCATATATTGGACCCTCTGTGCATGTTTGGAGTAGTTTAGAGGTGAGGGAGGATTCTTTTATTTATTTATGTGTGTTCATATCTTATTTGTGTGTGTGTGTGTGTGTGTGTGTGTGTGTGTGTGTGTGTGTGTGTGTGTATCTTTCCATGCCAGTGGAGGCCAGAAGAGGACATTGGGGCCTCTGGAGCTGCAATTGCAGGTAATTACAGCCCAATAAGGTACTGGGAAGCAAAGTGCTCTTAACCACAGAGGCCTCTCTCCAGTCTCATGAAGGAGATAGACTTCTAGGAGTAGAAAAGAGATACTCATGGATACAGGAGGACAATGAAATGACAGCAGGACACAATGAGGAAGTTCCAGACCTAGAGACATCTAAGAGAAGGCTGACTACAATGCTAACCTGCAGAGGGGGAAAGGATGGGCCCCAGAGGATGGAAGAAGGGAGGTTTGGGGTGAGCATCACTAATAGAGGTATCTTGGAGTAAATCAGAACATGGAAGGTGAGGGAGGGACTCTGGAAGAAAAGAGTACATAGGAATCATTTTAAGAGACAGGAATAGAGGATAAGGTTGGCAGACTGACAGGGAGCAACTTCAGAGCATGACCAATAAGTTGTCAGAACCACAGGAGTAAGTGAGACAGCAGAAGAGGGAAACACAGGAAGAGATAGATGCTGTTCCCCCAGGCCCTCAGGGTACTCCTCCAGGAAGCTGGTCCACTCTGACTCCCTAGGTCTCACAACCTAGGAGTGTTGTAGAAGTGCAAATAGCCTGTGTAGGAGTATCTGGATGAGGAATAATCAAGTTCAAAGAGGAGGGAGGGGCCTAGGACCAAGCTCTGAAGAATATTTAAAGGACAGAGTAGGAGCTCACGAGATTGGAAATACCAATATAGGGAATACCCAAGAAAGTGCAGGTTATGGCAGTTCAAGGGAGAGACCCTTGGCTTCAAGGGGAGGGGGGAATGGATTTCCTAGAGGGCCTTATATGTGAGGAGCTCCCTGTCAACCAAGCAGAACCAAGAGGGCACCAAGCAAGATCATCTTTCTTGGGGACTCAAACTAAGCCCAGCTGAGCTTGCCTGTGCATTCCTGGAACACACATTAAAGTTGGCCAGTATAGGAGAATGCTAGGGCAGTGAAGCAGGGTAGGTGGGGGAACACCCTCATAGAAGCAGGGGAGATGGGGGATGGGATAAGGGGTTTGTTGAGGGGAAACCGGGAAGAGGGATAACATTTGAAATGTCAATGTATAAAATAACACACACACACACACACACACACACACACACACACACACACACACACACACACACACACTAACATTGGGAGTTCAGTGGAGATAGGGGGCTTGGTGCAGATGGAAGAAGACTTGGCCTACCTACCAAAAGCAGGGAGGTGCCCATATAAGGAGGCCAGGACCAGACTGCCAGGAAACAATGATAAGGATAATGGAAGCTTTTTGATGATAGCAGCCCTGCCAGCTCACATCTCTCTGCCCCTAGGGACAGGGGGATTTAAGAAGTGACCTAAGGCTAGGACTACTAACTTGTCTTTCCTCATGCTGGTCTGTCCCTGTGTGGTCTAAGACCAATTGTTCTGGCTCCAGGTCCTCTAAGATGGGCATGCATGCATCTGGAGATGTCTGCTCCCTAGTAACCTGGGGCTGTGGGAAAGAACTGACAATAGATTGTTTACCAGAACTATGGTGTATGCCTGAGTCACAGAGGACCAGTGCCTGGTATAGGGAAGCTCTGTAACTCCATGGTTTTAAGTACCATGGCTGGGAGAAGGCAGTATAGTAGCTTTGTGCTAGGGAGCCCTGGGTCATAAGAAAGGTAGACTCTCTAAATTCTGTTTCTATCCATTACTGCCCCTAGAGCAGGGCTATCACTTTCAGGAGAGCCTACCTTTCCAACCTCACCCAGCACCCTCTGGTCCTGGTTATCATTTTGAGACCTGTTCCTATCTGCTCAGGAGACTTCCACTTTGGACTTTGTGACCCCCCCTCTCCCCAGATCTTCTGTGTGGGAGCCGAGCACCTTGAGGGTGCACATAAAGACCCCAGCAGCATCTTTGTTTCTTTTTATCTTTGTTTTTTTTGTTTTGTTTTGTTTTGTTTTTTGAAATCAGGGTTTCTTTGTGTAGCCCCAGCTGTCCTGGAACTCACTATATAGACCAGACTGGCCTCAAACTCACAGAGATCCACCTGCCTCTGCCTCCTGAGTGTTGAGATTAAAGGTGTGCACCACCATGCCCAGCTTCCAGCAGCATCTTTCAAAGTGAGGTATGTGGTTACATTTCTGTGACCACACTCCACCCCAGAGACAGATGTACCAAAGTCATAAGGGAATAGACATCTAAGGAAAGCTACTCCTACACAGGTGTCATTGGCCTGCTGGCTCTTATGGAAAAATACCAGAAGGATCCCTAAGAAGAACCAACATGCAGATGAAGAAGCAAGAACAGGGACATAGAAGAAACTGCATCATTATCGCTGTACATTGGAAGTCATGGCTGCCTTACCTTTCTTGTCTTTCTTTTCCTCCTCCTCTCCACCTGCCCCAAGCAATGTAAAGATGATGCCTGTCTGGGAGTTCACACCAACAGCAGTTACCACCATTCTTCCAGAACCTTCCATGACATGAGTGCCTGGCACAGAAACACAGAGGATTTGTACAGCCTGGTAGGGCATACTCAGCAGCCATAGACTGGCTTTTGAGGGTTTCCCTGAGGCAGGTACCCTCTTACAGGTCTTGCAGAAGTCAGTGTGACTGTTGGCCCCTACATCTAGGCTTTTCTGTCCATTTCCCATTAAGATAAAAGTGGGTTGAATGAGAACCTTCTAGAAAAGAAACAAGGCACTCACTGGGTCATTTCTAGTCTGGATGTGGAAGGAGCATAATATTGACGCCAGAATGTCCTCCCTTTGGGATGTCCTATTTATGATACCAAGGGCTCTCGAGCAGGGAAGGCCCATTTCTTTGCCCTATGGCTGGAGCCACATCACCAGGCCTTCAGTAACCTGCTTTGGCATGGCAATGGGTAGCATTCTCAGACTTCCCAACCAAAAGGGCTATTTAGGGAGATCCTAGCTAAGGCAAGTCCAGCATGATGACTTAGTTGGGGATGCTGGGACAAATGGTTTTCAAACTGACCTTACACTTGGCTAGTTAGGCAGGTGTTCCTCACCTGAGAGCAGCATAGGATCTTTGTCTGCTGATTTTCGAACATGGTCCGATTCGCCAGTCAGGGAGCTCTCGTCGATCTTGAGGTCGTTACCTTGGATGAGCACACCATCGGCAGGCAGAAGATCTCCTATAGGCCATCCCAGGCCAGAACCAGAGGCTATGAGTTCATGGGACCTCCCCACCTTTGCTTTTTCCTGCCTTTCCCAGGGGAGGTCCTGTCATCTGGGTAAGGTCTGGGGAGCTCTCTTTTTTTAGTGTCCTCCTTTGAGGGGGATAATCCACATATAACCATATTGTCTAGCTCTTATATAAACAAGGACAATGGTTGTATCCTGGAGTAGTGGGAGAAGACCTCCTCAGAGGCTATGAGGCCAGTGTGGGCACTTTTGTGTCTCAAACTCCTTTTCTGGCCCTCCTCACAGTCCCTATGCGCCAATCTCAGGATGAAAACACAAGACTACTGGGGAGACAGTCTGAGCTTGGGAGGGGGTTTCTCTGGCTCAACCTTCCCAGAAATGATATTCAGGCTTTCTTGGTAGAGTGGATGAAGATGGATACACTTACCATATTTGACCTGGGCAATGTCCCCTACCACCAGGGCTGCCACAGGGACCTGGAGGAGTTGCCCATTTCGGATGACAGTAAACTTCTGCTCCTGCTCAATACGGCTCTGAAGACCTCGGAACTGCTTTTCCTTGCTCCAGTCATTGAAGGCTGTGACCAGCACCACACAGATGACAGAGAGTAGGATGGCAGCCCCCTCGATCCAGCCAGCCTCGGCCTCTCCTTCGTCCTCTGCCCCACCAGACACATTCCCACAGGCTGTGTCCAACGATGAAGGAGAACAGAAAGAAAGGAGAGGTGAAGTCATGGGAGCCAAGAGGTAGGACCTCTTCCCAGCCCAGAATATTTACTCCTTACCTTCACTTTCCTCTCCAGGTGGTGCATAGAAGGAGAGGCCCAGGGAGACAATAGCAGCCACCTCCAGGATGATGAGAGTCACATCTTGCAGGGCTTCCCACACCAGCTGCAGGAAGGTCTTGGGCTGCTTTGGGGGGATGAAGTTCTGCCCATAGATCTGCCTGCGTTTCTCCAAGTCATTGGTGTTGTCTGCCAGACCTATAGAGTACCACAGGAAGATGACATCAGCTAGTTCTTGCTGCCATTAAGCATCCCTGATTAAGCTGTTGCTGCTGCTACTGCTGCTGTGAGAGTGGCCCTTGTGGGTCTCTGACCAAAGCCTGTGCCCTGGAACTCTGGAGTGGATACTTAGAGTAGGCAGAGTGGTACAGGCCTGGTACTATAAGCTCCAGGACCAAGCATGGGGGCCAAGTACAGCCCTCACAGGGAGTACCTAGACTGAGGAAGGGATGGTAGCCTAGGAAAGGGGGTTATCAATTTTCTGCTGGACTTATAGGACAACAGGACTAGGGAGGGAGGCCCTGGGACTGTGGATGTCTCAATTACTGAAACACTAGCCCAGGCCATGCACCTTCTATGTCTGCTGTCACTTCCATGTCTAAGCTATCTGGGAAAGATGCTTGCAGAGAAGTGATAATACCAAACAAAGGGAAGGACAACAGGACCCAGGAGGGTACTACTTGGCCAAGGGTAGCTAAGCTAGTGGCTTCCTGGGTTGGGGGTGGAAGGTAGGTAAACCAATACCTAGGTGTCTTCAGTGGATTTGTGGAGAGATCACCAATCAAGAGGATCCAGGTAATATTAGCCAAGTTTTATGCCAAGTGCCAAAGAAATGGCCAGAGCTCTCTCCAAAGGGATTAGACAAGCTGTTTTCTATCACTTAGATGCTATGCCTCTTGCAGAGTGCTGGCAACTAGGCCCCACACAGGCCTGCAAGATGGAACTGAGTGTTTGTGACACTGGCACTTTAAAAGTGAAGCAGCCCCTGGACCTTGGCCACCTCACTCTATGGCCTACTGTTTTCAAAGACAGTCAGGGCCACATAGCTTAACTTGCAAAAGGAGCAAAGCACAAGGAAACCAGGGACCAGGGACATGGGAGTGTCCAGAAGCATAGCTTGTTGAAGAAGATAGAGCAAAGTCTTCTGGAGGTGGATGGAGGCCTACTTTCTAGAAGCTTCTCAAGGAAGGAACAGAGAGAATGAGTGTGAGAGCAAGTTTTTAGGTCCAGAGACCAACACAGGAGACTATCTTGTGAGGAGATGAGAAAGACTCTGGAAGCTCTTTAAGGTAGAAGTATGGAGCCACCAGGGAGAAGCAAAGGTAGAGGTCTGTGGCATTGTATACCAAGCTCTGGCCTGGGAAATCAATCCTCTAGGTTGTGCATGGAGGCTGCTCCACAGTGTGGAGGGGGAGGAGGACTCTGCTGGAGCTCTGCACCAGGAAAAGACAACAGGGTTCCACAGAGGCTGAGCTACTGTGACAGGGTTGAGGAGAGGATGAGCCAAGGTCCAGTGCCCACAGTGCCTAGGAAGTGCCCAGGCACATGGATTCCCTATACCTTACACCTTCTTAGAGATTGGCCCTGGGGCCAAACATGAGCTCTGGTCTGGAGACTGATGAACTTCCACCTAAAGATGTTCTGCAAAATTCAGTGGCCAGCCTCCTCAGGAGACTCATGGTTTCCTTTGGTCTCACAATGACCCCTTCTCATCCAATTCTGTCACTTGTCATCCCTGAGGATGAGAAATGGAGATGGCTGAGGCTAGGGAGACTGTCAATGCAGAGAACAAGGAGGGAGATGAAAGGGAGGTTCCAGTGCAGGCCCTCTCAATTCTTAACACAAGACACGTCAGTCAATGCAGGGTCCAGGGGAAGTGAGGGCCTTAACTCTAGGCTTCAGGGCCCTGGAGGTAACCTCTACATAGATCTTGGGCATGTGAGATGATGCTACACTCCTATTCTTATCTGGAAGGCTTCTCTACAGGCTGATCCAGTCCCTTCTTAAGTTCACCCAGGACTCCAGTGCTATGCCCCTAAGGGACCAGCTCCATACTGACACCTAATGGATGGATGGCAGCTTGAAGTTCCCATCAGTAGTCACTGGCATGGCTTCTACCACCTGCTGAAGGAGCTGAATGGTAAGAAAAAGGGTCACCCAATCCATGGGGCATGCATAGCAGGCTGAGTTCAGGAAAGCATATAAGACTCAGTTGCAGACCAATCACCAATAAGGAAGTGCTGGCAGTGGGTCTTCTGCAGAGGATCAGGGTGGAGCTTGAATGAAGTGGAAGAACTGAGAAAAACAAAAGTCACAACCAGCACAGCTTGGCACGTCCACACCATCTAGCCACACAGTGTCCTTCCTACCCAGAAGGGCTGCAGCTGTTCCTGCCTTTCTCTCCCTGGCTTCATTGAGCCTGGCCTGGGCTGGCAGCTCGGATTTCTGCTGGGGCCAAAGGCCTCTTTCCGAAGTCCCACAGCTTCCCCAGTAGAGTGTCTTGGAGGTTTCAGCCTCGGGTAGCAGTGGTGGGGACAAGGACCAAGCTGGGAGTGGGACAGCCTTTCCTCCAGATTAAGCCTTTTCTCCTTCAACTGTAGGAGCTCTGAGAGATGCAACATTACAAGAGATGCACCAGAACTCTGAGCTCCTAGACACTTGGGGTTTACACTGCCCTTGGCTTGGAGCCCCCAGTGAGGGGAAGTGACCCATTCTAACTTCTACAAAGCTCATGAGTCCCATGGCACCATGTGACACTGTTTCCTTACTGTCCTACTTCACATGCCCAGATTGTCCCCAAGGCCAGTGAGGCCCTTAGGCCCTTTCCCCCAGGAACTCACTCCCTTTCCCTCCTCTGCCTTGCCCTTGGCCTTGGATCGGCCTTCCTACTGCAGTAATGCTTCCCTATCTCCTTTGCCTGACACTGGCAGCTGCCTTCAGATTGACCCTGAAGCACTGGCTTTTCTGTGAGATTGGGGTCCTAACAGATGCCACACTGCCATGTTTTGTGTGTGGTAGAGAAGGCAGCCAGCTATGACCCCTCTTGTTCCAAGCACATGCCCACCTAACAGGTCCAAGACATGGGGACAGAGGTGGGGTGGTTGGCATGGACACATATGGGCTGCTTGCCCAGAGTAGAGGCCAGATGCCATCACAATTGGATTAGGACCACATTGTGTTGGCTCTCAGCTGATGTGTCCCCTCCTTCTTTGGACTGCCTGTGGAGAACAGATAAGACAAGGGCATGGCGCTTGAGCCCCCTTACCAGCCTATCCCAAGGTTCTTGAGCAGCAGGTAGGCCCTGCTTCAGCATGGGTTCTGGAATCCTCTGAATCTCTACAGAGGCTAAGAGATTAGTGGATTGGTGCAATAACTGTCAAAGTCCCCTCCACCAACATGCCACATATCTACCTGCCCCCCTTGTCCTCTGTCAAGCCCCTTCTGGGCTCCCGGGGATTGGCATGGGGCCTGGAGTACAGTTAAGCCTGTCCCTCCCTCTAAGAAGGCCTGCTGAGGAGCCTGCCTGCTCAAGGTTTGCTGAGCCAAGGAAATGGGGGAGTGAGAGTCACCTGCTCCTTGCCTTAGAGAGCTGGGCCCAAGGAGCCTGAGGGGAAGGGCTGGTCTCTAAGCTGCCATAGGGACTTAGGGTCTCAGAGGCCTGTCAGGGGCTGAACCACCCACCTGGGCACCTGCTCTTGTCTACACCCACCCTATTTAGAGGCACCAGATGAGCATTGGAGCTCTGTGGCAGAATCGGGCAGGTTCCCAGGGGCCTTGACATTTTAAATATTTAACAAGGCCTGACAGGCAGAGGGAAGAGCTGCCAGCCGAAGCCCATCTGCTTCCTTTGATCTGGGAGAGGCCAGAGCCCTTGTGGCTAAATAGCCCTCTACCCCAGCCTTCTCAGAGGCCCTAAGTCCTTAGGGGAGTGGGCAAGGAGAAGTAAGGAAAGAGATCCTTTGGCATGGAGCCCAGCCATCTGCCCTGACAGAATGCTGCTTCAGGCTGGTGTGTGTGTGTGTGTGTGTGTGTGTGTGTGTGTGTGTGTGTGTGTGTGTCTGTGTGTGTGTGTCTGTGTGTGTTTTCAAGGGCATATGTGGTAGGCAGGCTGAATAGGTTGTCCATGGGTGCAGCAGTTCTACAGCTTAGTTCAGGAAGACTCAGATGGCCCAGGGAGACCATCATACCTTGAGTTCTTAACCTGGCCCATGGGCCTGCCTTCCCCTATGTCTAAAGCTCCCTTGGGCCCATGCACTACTGCCTATAGACAGATGATGCTTTCTTCAATCCACTCAGCGGGGCAAGGCTAGAGTAAGAGCATCTGGTGTGTGCCCTAGAGGTTCTGGGTTGGGCAAGGGCAGAGCAAGGAGTCTAGAGGTAGTGAGCACAAGAATGGGCAAGGTCTGGTGATGGGTAGAACAGGGGATCCAGGGGGAAGGAGGAATCCAGGTAGTGGTAGCCAGGACTTGCAGGACTGGATGCACCAAAGTGTCACAACTAAATGGGCAGCTGATAAAATCAATCAGCATTGGCTGAGAAGCAGGCCTGGTATCAGGATGGGTTATCTCCAGTAACCCTGCCAAGCTAGTGTCAGATGGGCTTGAAAGGATTCCAGCTCCTGAAATCTGGGGCTAGAGTTAGCTCTTTGAGGACCCTAGTCTCAACACAGAAGACCCTAGCACCAGGGAGTTGAGGACCCAAGATGGCAGTCAGACCTCCACTCTGGATATTCTAGTGTACTCTCACCATGTTTCATCCAGAGGCTCACTGGTATGCGACCTACACTGCCTCAAGCTCGTACCTCTCTGGGATAGCCTGTTATTGCTGTCACTTATGTGTGTGTGTGTGTGTGTGTGTGTGTGTGTGTGTGTGTGTGCATGTGCTCATATATGCTCATGACCAAGGGTAAATGTCTAGTGTCTTCCTCAGTTGCTCTCCACCTAATTGTGACAGAGTCTTTCACTGAAACTACAGTTCACTGATTTGCTAGACTGGTTGATACACAAGCCTCACAGATTTTCTTATTTCTGCCCCCTCAGTGCTGTGATTGCAGGAACATACTCCATGATGAGCTTTTTACATGGGAGATGAAAACTCAAACTCATGACCTCATGTTTGCACAGAGAGCACTTCACCTACTGGGCAATCACCCCAGTCCCAATCACGACCATTGCTAACAGTACCACGTGACTACTGGGCCCTAGTTTTGGTCTGCCTTTCCCACAAGACTCAAATGTCTCTAAGCAATCCTTAGGCCACCCCTTCTTTGCATGGAGAGGACCTCTTTGACTTGAGCCCCAGAGGGCTTCCGCACTGCATCCCCTTTTTTTCTGGTTCCTCTTAACTGAGCCCAAGTTTAAGCACATGAAACTCAAATATATAGACAGAGGCCATGGTTTCCTTTTCCTTCAGTAGGAGACAGTCAGCACTGCTGTTTCTTGGAAAGAAGTTCAGGGTTTCTATTTGTACTCTCCACCTTTAGTAGCCCTAATGTGCCCTTCCCTCTCTTTTCCTCTTGTAGGGTAGAAAATGATCACAGAGGTGTGGATGAAGGCTCAACTCATGCCCTCAGAAATTAGTGGCCCAATGGGTCCTCCTACACAAAGTACCTTCCAGTCAAGAGAAAGTGGCTGAACAGAGGGTAACAATCAGGGTCCCAGTTTCTTCATCCTCCATTCAAGGCAGCTATAGCAACAGCAGTACTACAGAGCCCTGAGTGTGCCCCAGGTGGAAGAAAGACCCGATGTTCCTAGTCTATCCCTTTCCATATCCAACCTGGTGGACTTACCCTCAGTAGGTGAGGTCTTCAGTCTCCTGCACAGCCCGCTGACATCCCCATAGGCTTCTTGGATCTTCTGCAGTGCCTCAGCACCTCGGAGCTCCATGAGGCTGCGGAGTTCTGCCAGCGTGCATCCAAAGCCACCCACATGGGGCACTTCCCGCTGCTGCTGGGGCTTGGGGTGGAACTCAATGGAACTGTTCGCCATGTCTCCCATCCTGTCTGTCAGCCTTCTCACAGGTGCTGCCTCAACTCAGTTGCAGCTAGGGATAGGTGGTCACCTAAGATCCCAGTGCTGAGGTGAGGCAAGGTGGTGGTGGGAAAGAGGCTAAGTGTGAACACCTGGGGAGGAGGAAAGAAGATGCTAAGAGACTGGTTTGGACAAAAATGAAGTACCAGGCTTCTGGGATTACTCTGCACATCTTCATTCAGTGTGTCTTATCAATCACGAGTGTCAAATTGACCTCCCAGGTCTCACCAAATAGACCACTCCCTCAAGTCCTTCCTATTATGACCATCCAGAGCTCTAGGGTTTGTTAGGTGGGGAAGCACCAGCTAGCTCTCACTGCCTCTTTAATCCACTTGAAAACCCATTTGGAAGGAAGGCAATACATTTGGGGTCAAGAGTAGCCGCCCTTGCTTCATATGCACAAGAGATCAGTGCCCATCACCAGCTTCTTGATTGACCCTCCCACCTTACTTCCTGTTCTTGCCTGAATAAGACTTGCCCAGTGCCCACTGCTCTGCTCTAAATCCTCAGCAGCTCTCAGTGGCTCAGGCCTGGGCTGTTCAGGGTTCCAGGGGATAGACTGAGCTATGGAGAGGGCCAGCTGGGCTCCTTGTCAAGGCTGAGTGTAAAGGGTTTTTCTGTGGCCCTCAGAGTACCTGGGGGTGGGAGGAGGAGGGGAAGAAGCCCAGTGGCAAGCGGAGAGTAGAAAAAGGGAGGAGGTAGGGAAGGGGGCAAAGAGGAATGGACAGGGCACAGAGGGTAGGGACAAGGGAAACAAAAGTGGAGGGGACCAGGATAGGGCACACAGGAGAAAGCCCAAAGCAACCATAGGTCACTAGTGACTCTGCTGACACACCGCTACCACACACAGATGACAAAGGAGCTAAGGTCTTCCTTTCTGAAAACACCCAGAGCACTACCAGGTCATATAATCTTCCCTCTTTCAGGGCTTCCCAAGGCTATTATATTTATCTTCTGCAGCAGTGCAGTTTACCTTACCTAGGAAACTGCTATCCCCTGGAGCTGCACCTTTGGCCTTCATGGGGTCTGAATAGAGTCATTAGGCTCCATTAGGCCTGTCCTCCTCTTCCCTCAAGGCCACATATTAAATTTGCCACATTTGTCCCCCTAGAACTAGCCCAAGAACACAAGGCTTTGGCCTTTATCAGCAAACAACATGCTTGGCTGGACTAGGACTCTCACCTTTGGGGGTAAACTCCTGGTCAGAACAATCCTCTCAAAATCAGAACTCAGAAATCCATCTAGGTTTCTGATGTAGAATCACCAGTGGGGAGGGGGATAACCTGAAGCCCAGAAGAAAGGCAAAAGGCCCATATGCAGCTAAAATAGACACGGTTAACTCCATGGCCTTTGGTCTTCAGGTTGGTTCCTCTGAGCCCTGTGGGGTGCCATGAACTGAGAGTATCACAACTAGAGGAAGAGCAGATGCTTTGGGGAGCAATGAAACATTCCCACTCATGCTCCAAACATGGGCACACTCAAGAAAAAGTGTGTGTGCCCATAGACAAGGTGTGGTGGGTGGGAAAGGGGAGACTTAGGAAATGTCCATCCCAAGTGGTCACCATTCCACAATTTGGGCATTTGAGTGTTAACTGTTTCATTAGTTTCTACATGGAGCAACCTTCACTTCTAGAAGATGTGGGAAGAAAATGGCAAATACAAGATGACTTCCTATGTTTTCCCAATCCTATGCACCTTTCTTTCACCAGATCTCCCAGTTGGTCATCTAACAAATATTTATTGAGCATCTACTACATGGCAGGCACTGGCTTTTTGTGTTAGAGGTCAACAAGACTAAACTAGTTGATTTTTTCTGTGTGGCTGAGCTGTAGAAATAAGGTTTCCTTCAGAGGCCCAAAGCCCTGGGGTTTCAGGGACAGCCTCTAGTAAGAACAAGGGGGAGAAAAACTGAAAGGAGGAGAAGCAGCTAAGCAAGGCTGGGGGGAGGGGCAGGGACTGCAGCCCTTTTGCTTGGCTGAGCAGCAGCAGCAGCCAGAAACACTGGCTCAGAGATGCCAGGGGCAAGCAGTGGACCCATGGGAAGCTGGGCAGAGTGTGTTCCTTCCACCGGCGTTCTGTGAATGTGCCATGCCAACCGCCTACGAGGGGGTGATAAATATCACTCTCTTGTCAGCACAAGAAGTTGAGGTTTGGTTAAGGGAAATGACAGAGCCAGAAGAAATTGAGACTGCTGCTTCAAGGTAGCTATGTTAGCTTTCAACTGATATCTGCCTCCCTTAACCCCTACCCTAGATGACATTGGCTTAGGATGGTATCCTGACTCCTTCATCTCTCTGACCTGAGCTCCAGTTGCTCCCTGATGTTCCAGTGCATAAGCACTTGAGTGTACCTGTCAGTTTTGAGTTCTGTCCTCTACTTCTGCCACCCCCAGCCTGCTGGCTGCTGGAGGAGATGAATGGGTCTGGTTTGTCTGTGTAGGCAGTGACTTCAGCCAGCACAGCCCCTTATGAGTCAGCTTCTTAGGCCCTAGTCAGGCAAGGCTGCTAGGAAAGGCCAGATCAACAGGGCTATATGTACCTAGGTATTATCGAGTGAAAATGTGAGAGGGTCCCCATGGGTTCTCGGGCACTTTCAGCCGTTGTGGAGGGGTAGCCAGTACTTGTCTCAGGTTCTGATGCCCTCATAGGTATAGGGCCTATTCACCCTGAACTTGAAGCTCCAGGGCTCCATCTGAGGACCTGCATGTTCCCAGCTGAGTTGCCTAAGGACTCCACATGGACTCTTTGGGAAAGGGAAGCCAGATGAAGGATTTTACTCCTTGGAAGCCCATTAATCTTTTCAGCTGTTCTGACCACCTGGAGATGGAGGAGCTCTTAGGCTTGGAATGTGAAGTGAGCAGCCTATTGGGCTCTGAGATGGGTACATGTTCTTCAGAGCAGGTACCTGTAGGCCATTGCTACAGTCACCCAGGCCTAGGAGTCCTGGAGGAGGCCAGGACTTCCCTAACGTAACTGGCACATTTCTGTCATGCACCTCCTCCTCCTAGTTCCTGACCTGCAATGTAGAGCTGTTCCTGACTTTGGGATGCTGTCATTGCTGAAGATGGCTGGATCTTCGATGACTCATAGTAAGAACTCTGGGTAGGGAGGTAAGGCCATTGTTTCTGATGAGGTCAAGCCATGTTACCTCCTTGTATCCAGAGGGACTGCTGAAGCTCACAGCATCCCTGCTCCTTGTGACTGTCCTGGGGTTGTCTTCCTCATCTTAGTATCCCCCAACACCCTGACTGGCAGTCATGGCTAGCTCCCCTTCCCCATCTCCCTCCCAAAGCAAACCTGACATTCTGTTAACCAACATAGATCTCTCTATAGGCTAGCAACTGGTTGCCACACTGCCCTGAAACCCCCTTTCCCTGGCTTAGGCACCACCACTCCAGGAAAGTCTTCCTATGATCTGTGATTGGTTCTGCCACACACACATTCAATCTCCAGCCCCTCCTCTGACCTTGGCCTGTTCCCCATATCCCACACTGGCCATCACTCACTCTACCAGAGACCATGTCTGAGCTCCAAAAACACATCCTTCTCTCTTGTCACCACCTGCTGACATCCAAAGGCTTCCATTAGTTACAGTTCCTGTGGAACATTCTTTAGAATGTATTTACCAGTTAGTTTTCCTGCCATAATTAATTGCTGCTGAGCCCAAGATCCCACAGTCCATTCCTACTTCCCAGGGCTGGCCATAGCCACGAACAGGAAATATCTTTACCTGCATCCTTAATTCTTTGAGACACACTGTTGACCACTGAGTTGCCAAAATGCACTGAGTGATCTATCCCAGATGGCAATGGGGCTGGAGAAATTAGTGAATGGGGCCTGGTTCACAGAGGGACAATCTTGGAGCTCTGGAAGGTGGCAGCACTATCCTGCACAGCATGAAACCAATAGGGGTGGCTACTCAAACTTTCCTCATCTTCATTCACTCAACAGGCCACAGGACAGATAGAAGGCATCAGTTGAGGGAAGACACCTTTGGCTCTTGGCTGCTGGAGAGAGCAGAAGGCATATGTTCTCTTCATCCCTGTGTTTTCTGTAAACCTGGATGATGGCCTCCCCCAGTTTTAATAAGGACAGCAGCCATCACTGAAATGGTCAAGAACAGAAGTGACCGGGCCTATCAGTTCTGCCGGCCTGACAGACTTTCCGGCCTGGGCTGGCTGCCGAGAACGGCCTGTAGGCATCGAAAGGGCGGGGAATGTACCATTTCTGTGCTCTTTCATCTTTCAGACCTTAATTGGCTTAATTGAATTGAGAATCTCCACAGAGGGGCACTTGGACCTTCTGGCATTTGCTCCAGCCTGGCACAAATTGGCCAACATCATAAACATCATAGAGGAGAGGGGGGAGAGAGAGGGAGAGAGAGAGAGAGAGAGAGAGAGAGAGAGAGAGAGAGAGCGCAGAAACTTGCATTGGATTATCTGACTCAGCTCACCCTCACTGTGTTACTGTCAACAGGTTGCTACCCTAGGAGATAGTAGGGTTTTGAAGAAGATAGCACAAGTCCAGACCCATCACCCAAAATGCCTTCTGGACTCTTCCCTCTAGTAGTGAGGCCTGGACATTTTAATCCCTTGAGGTCCAAATGGAGCACCTACTCTTCTACTGACTCAAATCTGTTTGACCAGATTTGACCAAGCTTGACCAAGCTTGACCAAGTTTCTTTCTTCCTAGTTCTCCTCTCTTCCTCTCCCCTCCCTTTCCTCTCCTCTTCTCTTCTCTCTCTATCTCTCTCTGTCTCTCTCTGTCTCTCTCTGTCTCTCTCTGTCTCTCTCTCTGTCTCTCTCTCCACCTTGAATGGGTTCTCTGCCAGCTCCTTGGTTTTCATATATTTGCTTCCCTTGACCCTAGGCAGCCCTTGAGCAATTCCTGAGGGAAGAATCCTCTGTTTCTGGGCTTCCTCTTGTGACCCCACTCTTGACACTAAACTTTGAGTTGTCAATGTCCATGGGATAACAATACCTACAACAAAACCCACCAACCCTCACTGCAGCTCACTGTGCACAATACCTGTTTCACTGGGGGAATTGGGGTTCAGATGGAACCAGAGACCTTAGGCGTTAAGCTTTTGTTTGATGGTCAGAGGTGAGTCCTAGCTGCCCACACTAAGACATCTCGTTGCTACTATTGAGTAGCTTCCCCAATAGGCTCAGGTAGAACCCTTTGTTCTACTTGTTCTGTGGGGCTGACCAGCCTCATGTTAAGAAGGGTCAAGCAATAGAGAGCAAAGTCCACTGCTATCCCCCATGTCAGAACTTTAAAAATCCACTAAAATTCATTATACTGATTGGAAACAGTCTAAGGTTGCCCTCACCTAGCACCAGCCAAATCTGTGTAAATACATGTCTCATACCAGTGATGGGACATACGGCCACCAAGTACTGCCCTGATCCTGGGGTAGATACCACTGGACACCAGCACTCGCTGCGGGCCAGGAAGTCCCAGTCCCAAGTTGCTTCCTAGTTTCTGGGCTCTGAGTGACAAGAGCAGTCCCCCTGAAAAAAAGCCAGTGCATAGCTCCTGGGCTTGCCAATGTTCTGATGCTGGAGCCAGGTCCAGGACCCAAGGCAAGAGTCTATCTAAATGGTCAGGAAGCAGAAGCCTGGACTGATCTGGCACATGCTTTTACCTTGGGCCCCTTCACCACCCACTAGTATCTCCCTATGGACTCACCAAATTAGGCCTCTCCTTCCAGATATGACTAGGGCTCAGCAGTGTGACTCACTGGGGGGGGGGGGGGGCGTGGTCCTTGAATTAATAGCCTCTGGCCTCTCTCTATCTCCACACACCTAGAAAACACCAGCCTGCCCCTTGTAGTAGAGAGAGAAGATCCAGGAATAGGAGCAGAGGCCTAGCTCCTGCCTTATAGTCAGACATTCCTGCCACACTTGTACACTGGGTGGGGCCTGGCGCCTGGCTAGGGAGCAGGTGGGGAGAAAGTCTGGGAGGAGGGAATCTTGCAGGGCAGCTGGCTGCCCACTCCTGGGTCTTACATGATGGGGACAGTTACAGGCTTGGCTTGGGAGCCTGAGGATGGTGCTTTAACCTTGATTTCCCACATCTTCCTTTTTACCACAGGGTCCTTGCCTTCTTGTCCACTTCTGCCCCACCCTTCTGCTTGATACACCTTGGTGACCACCCAAGGACAAGGCCGGCATGCAGTCAGAGAGGGGGAGGGAAGGAGCCAGGCAGAGAACAGCCTCATTAATATTTCAGAGACACTGTCACTGCAGCTCTTGGGTCCTCACAGCCCTGCCACTTTCGCTGGTTGAGGGAGGAGGATGGGAAAAGAGAAGGAAATAAACTGAGAAAACAGATTTAAAGGGACAGACTCCGCCTCTGATTCCATTCTGCCCTCCCCCTGTTCCTGGTACAATCTGTGCACACTCTGCTATTGCTACCGCTGCCACAGAATAGCTCTAAGCCCAGAACAGCTTTGAGCAAAAACAATAACAACAGAAGAGGGTCAACTACCACCATGGTACCCCTCCCTGCCTATGCATCTACCTGCCTGAAGTCCTGCCCTTGTAGGCAAGTCTACCAAGGCCACCTGGAGGATTGGCTGGGGGCTGTCAGTAAGGCCATAGGGACCCTTCTCATCCTGAGGAAAGACAGATGCACATAGGAAAAGAAGTCTCAAAGGAGGCTCCAGTCAAGGAGTATGGATCCCAGAAAAACCTACACCCAGAATCACGGGGATGGTACTGGATTCAGACAATGCCTAATTCTACCCTTGCTTGTAGGTGGGTCAACATCTAACTGATGGCCAATCACTTTAGTCTCACCTAGAGCAGCCCAGGCAAGCCCTGCATGATCCTCCCCACCTGGCAATCTGCCCACTCCAAAAGGGGGTTTGAGACCTCCACCCAATCAAACACCCTTCAAGGGCATCCCATGCCCAGTCAAGTTTGTGGCCACATATTTGCCTGCTTTTATAGGTTCTGGTAGGGCTCCAAGCTCTCCAGCCAGAATAGGCCTCAGGAAAAAATGGTAGATGTTGCAGTCACAGTGCAACATGTCGTGGCAGTTTCTGAAAAAATTTCAGCATCATATTACAGCACCTCCTCACCTCCTAAGAGTAGAAAGCCAAGACCCACAGAGACTTGTATAGCCATGCTCACAAAAACATTATTCACCATATCCAAAAGGTGGAAGCAGCCCAATGTTTATAGATGGACGACTGGACAAACAGATTGTGTGTTCCTCCATTTACCTATAATGGAACATCAGTCAGCCTTTAAAAGGTTAATGCTATAATGTGGTGGACATAAAAGGACAGAGTCTGTCTGGCTTCACTTCTTAGAGGTCCTGAGAGTCACTAGCTTTATAGAGACAGACAGTACAATGATGGGTGCTGAGAGCTGGGAGGAGGATAAGGAGCTGGTGTTTAGTGGGGCTGAGCTGCAGCTTGGGACAATGAGAAAGTTCTGGATACTGATGGTGCTGGTGATGGTACAGCAATAAGGATGCTTCAGGCCTGTTGGCTCTAATGTCCTGTTTTGTGTTATGTGTTGTTGATTTCTATAATGCCAAAAGGAAAAAGCCACTTTTCTTATTTGTGTTCAAAGTGGTAGAGAGGGAGATTGAGTGGTCTTTTGTGGTGTCCCAAGTCATATTATCTCACTCCTTGGACAAATCAATAGACATTCCATTCTGCTCATGTGGAAATGAGCATTTAGGGAGACCCCTGTCAGGGAAATGGCAACCTAAGTAATCCCTTCCCCATGTGCCCTACTCACATCCCACAGCCTGTGTGCACCATCCCTGCTATGTGCTGGCTGCTGTTACCATTATTGCCCACCTACTTGGACCATTTTTGTTTCTGTCTTGTGGTGCTAGTGGTAGGCTCCATGGTCCAAGCATTCTAAGCAAGTGGTCTACCATTATGATACCTACATTGTTTTCTTACTTGGAAATGGTTGGAGCAGGCATGTACTCCATCTCTTATAGCTACTGGCAGAGCTTCCCTGGGAGTAGCAAGCCAAGTCCACCCTCAAAATGGATGGTCTAATCACCTGGGGGAAAGCCTGGCCTCAAGATGGGTGAATTCTATACACAGAATGTGACTTTGGGGGTGAATTCTATACACAGAATGTGACTTTGGAATCAGGGCTTGGTGGTTGGTTAAAGTCTGTAATTCCAGGTGCTTAGCAGGCTGAGATAGGAGGATTAAAAGTTCAAGACCTGACTGGGATGTAGAATGAATTCAAGACTAGACTGGATAAGTTAGTGGGACTCTGTCTCAAAAAAAGTAAAAGTATGCCTGGGGACACAGCTTAGCCATCATGATGCCCTGAGTTCAACCCCTAGTGTCAAAATGGCTTTAGGAAGTGCTAATGGACCCTTAGAATGTTCTGGAAGAGACTATATGATATTTTGTTAGCTAGATGTCTTATTGTTTAGTCAATGACTGTATTCTTTTGACTCCCTTGCAGCTACATATGACCATGTGACCACACTCTGGCCATTTGGATATAAATAGAAGTGACAAGAACAACTTCAAGGTTCAAGTTGAAGTGTGAAAGAGAAGTGACATGTTCACCCCTGCTCTTCTTTATCCTGCTGGCTGAAATGCTGGTGTAAGGATCAGATGGTGATGGTTTTCTTGTGTCACTTTGCATATGGATCTACATGTGTCATATAGGAGCCCAGATACCTATATACAAAGAAGTCAGTACAGCAGCCACAGGCTGTGCAGCTAGACTTCTATGTGAGCCAGAAAGGGACTTCTTTGCTGACAGAACTGTTATTGTTCCTGATTCCACTAAAGAGGATAGCCCCATAAGCTGAAGAAACTGGAGATGCAGAGGAAAGAACTCAAGCTTCCCCCCTTCACTATGTGCCAAATTTAGGCATGGTTATGGGGAGTTAGGAGGCTTCCAAAAATTTTCAGGGCTTTCTAAATCTCTCACTTTTATAGGTTCCCTGTATGTGACCACCTGTAGCCTGGCTCCCTATCATCTGTATTATTTGACACTGTCATAAATGTTCTAGTCAAAGCAGAAGGGAGAAAACAGGACTATAAGAAAGAGATGCAAGGTCAGTCCTGTCACATGCAAGCCAAGCCAAGGGACTTTGCTGAGTATTGTGCACCAATGCATTGTGGAAATGATTATGATTGCTCTGCACAATGAGGCTCTATGTCAAGGGCTGAAGATGCCTACTATGGAGTACAGGCATCTAAGGTATAGAGATTGAAGCATTTACTCAAGGTCATATCACCAGCAAGGAGTAGAAGCAGATGTGAACTTGCCTTCAGAGGATCCTGTATGACTCCTCTGCTAAGTGACTGCCTAATACATCCAAGAAAGCAATGGACACCTGATTAGAACCAATTCAAAGAGTTAATAAAGTGCCTGTGTAGGCTGTGTCCTTGTACCGCTCAAGCACTGGCTTGCAGGGTCACTCAGCCTCTCTGGAAACAGGACTTTGTCTTTTCTTGCTGAGTTAGTATGCACCCAGTGCAGGTCTTCTGGGTGTTTGATCCATTTCTCTGGAGGCCAGGAAAAGAAAAGCAGGGCAGGGCAAGGACTTTATTCAGTCTGTCAGTTCTGCCTCGTGTCTTTCCCAAACCTTCCACCTCTGTCTATTCTGAAGCTGACATCAGCCAGACCCCAGAGTTCAAAGAGCAGAACCAGGCTCCACTGCTGAGGTCAGAACATTCTGTTTGACCAGGATGGGTCTCATATGCCTCTCAGGATGTTTTCCCATTTTACGGGCCATCCCTAGGCCTGCTTGGATCCCACATTGCTCTGGGGTCTCTAGAATGTTTTTGTGGGATGAGTCAACATGCCCACACAAGTGGTTCTTACAGTGCTGAATGGCTCTGGGTCACAAAGGGAACTTGAAAACTCCTCTCTGGCAAGGACCATGCAGTATGGGTACTGGGGTCATGACTCTCCATGGAGAAGGGGACAGTCATTTGTTTTCTGCCAGAGAAGGCAGAAGCTGAAAAAGGAGAGAGCTGGGGGAGCAGGAGCTGGAGAAGCCGATAGGCAGGAAGCATAATGACACTAATTATCCAATTACAGCGAGCTGTGCGGGCAGAAAGCTGCAATGCAGCAGGAGCCAAGCCAGTCCTGCACCCGCCCCCGCACGCGTCCTGCACATGCTGGCCCCCACTTCCCTTCTTCCCTAAAGCACAGACAGTTGGGACACCCTGTGGTCTCTAGAGAGGCAAGGAGACACAAAGCCACCATAGCTAGCCTCTGTGAAAGCGTTCCGCACAGGAGGCAGCAGGTTCTAGTCCTCCAGCTCTTTAAAGCCAGAAAACTCCCTGCTGGAAGGAAGGACACCCAAGTTTCCTAGCTCTGCTGGCTACTGAGGTACCAGTCCAATCTCAGAGTCAGCCTAGCAACCGGAAATAGCTAAGACCTAAACAGGTAATTAAGGAAATTATAGATAGCAGGAGTCCATTGGGGCTACAGGCTAGGCTGAGTCCTTTCAGCTAGGACAAGCTAGGACTAGATAAGAAGACTACCATGTCATGAGTGTGTCCTCCTGGGAAAACAGGCCCCATGTGTAGGGGCTTTGTTTCTAGAAGCAGGTTCAAGTCCTTGAGCCAACAGGCAGAGATCAGGGATAGGAGGAATTCCTGGCATCATGGTCAGGAGCTGACCGTATGGGGGTCTCAAATGCTCATAAAGTAGCCTCTTTGGGCCCCCTTTGTGATTTAACTTACTCACCCAGAGAACCAGTCCCATGTAGAAAAAGAGCTATTAAAAATGAGCTTGTCACTGTGTGGAATTCTGAGGCTACAGGGGTCTCAAAGCTACCTTTCTTCCCTTTGAAAAATCCTTGACCATGATGTTCTTAGCAGAGGAGAGAGCAAGAATGCTGAGGATAGAAAAGATTAGATATGGGAATCAATTCTTTCTGCTACCTCTGCGATCCAGAAGCAACAACTCAGCACACTCAGGTCTAGGCATCCCTCTCCCAGGTTGACCCAAACTGCTGCCTGTTGTCAAATGCAATAACAGAGGAAGTAAAGACCAGTGACCCATGGTAGCCCAAGAAAGGATGCCTTAGAAGCTGTAGCCCAGGGAGGGTCATCTGAAAGACTGTCAGACACAGCTCCAGCATCCTCGATAACCCCAACTGGCTGTGACGGCAAGACCTGAAGGTCACCTAGGGCCTGGATGCCACCCGGAACACATGGACTGAGTTTTGCACCTCAAAGATTCTGAAGTGTCCACGGGGTAGCCACGAACACTAAGTCAGGGGTACAAGTGTGCCCCTCAGCAGGCTGCAGAGCCCATCATGGGCCCAACCCAGACCCTCCTCTAGGTTTCTCCGCTTGTCTCATAGATGCTCATGGATAGATGCTCCATGAGGCTAAGAGCTGGGAGAGACACTGATGGGTAGTGTAGCTGCAAAAAGCTTCTCCTTGGGAGATAGGCATGTGGAATTTTTTCCACTCATCCCCTAAAGTGATTCTAATGATATAGTTCTGCTTCCTCCTCTATGGAAGGGTGGCAGAGACACAGGGGACAGTCTGCAGCCTGAGAGTTCTGACCCTGCCTGGACTCACTTACATGCCCAGACAGCCCAATGGACCCCCCCACAGACCATCAGTCCAAGGATCCCAAGAAGTTACCCCACTCCCGCCCCCAGGCCCAGCCCTCTCTCCTCCCTAGACCCAAAGAATAGACTGTAGTGGCTATTCTTTCTTGGTTCCCACAAGGTCACAAGGAAGACTAGATTGTGTGGGAGAGGTGCTGAGAACAGAGTCTGTCCCTTCCATGTGCCATTCATACCCACTTCCCTCATTTTCCACACTAGGTTCCCATTCCCACTGGCAGCCTCCCTCCTGGCACTCCCTAGGAATCTCTAACCCTGGACCAGCTATTCCTGGGCCACAGTCATCCATTTCAGACCTGTGGCTCCAAGCCAAGATGTAGTGCGTCTCATTCCCAGTAGACTATGATGAAGCCCATGGGGAGAGGAAAAGGCCCTTGTATCTGAAGAGGCAGTCAGTTTGAGGCCTGAGCCTAGCTCTGCCCTGGAAATAGAGCTGTGCTCTGCAAACACCAAATGGTTTCAGCAGAAATGGCCTAATCTAGATCAAGAATCCCTCCCCACTCTATTACACCCCACACCACCTTCATGGCCCTGTCCATTCATCCATGTAAACTTTAGTTCAGTAACGTCGACATATTTTTTATAACCTGGTTCCAGTTTGTGGCAAAATACTAGTGTGAAAGGAATTCTGAATTCTGGGACAGTCTAGGGACTAACAAAGTTCCCAAGTAAGCTCAGAAAGGAAAAATAGGATGGCTCATTCTCAAACATGTTCATTCAGAGAAACAAAGAGGCTAGTGGTCACCATTCAAGGTGGGCATCAGGTGGAATGGAATGGCCACAGAGCCTTTCTCATCTCTTCTCTTCCTTGATTACCTCCTTGCTTTTCTGTTACTTAGTCAGGAAGCCATGGTTGTGCTTTTGCTGTCCAGGAATTCCAATGATACCAGAAGACATGTCAATGGGGCTTATTTTGAGGGTAAGATGAAAGATTCAATACAAACTCTTTAAGGAACAAATAACTTGATAAAGGAAATGGGGACCGGTGGCTAGCAACCTGGCTGGGGGGACACATTGCCTTCTTACCTCATAGTCCTGAAATGAATTTCTTTTGCATGAAATAAGGTTTAGAAACGACAGCTTAAGGGCCAAATCCAGCAAAATATGCTTTTCAATAAAGTTTTATTAGCACATTGTCATACCCATTCATTTTCATATGGTCTGTGTCTATGTTTGCATTTTCCATAAAGAGCATGGCAGTTGTGATAGAGACCATGTATTCTGCAAAGTGGAATATATTTACTATCTGACACTTTACCAATGAGGATGCTGACTCCGGGATTAGAGACTTAAACATTTTGCTGGGCATGGGGTCACATACTTGTACTTCCAGCTATTGGAGAGGCTGAGGTCAAAAGGACTGTAAGTTCAAGGGAACTGTAAGTTCAAGGCCAGTCTGGGCAATAAATTAAAACTCTAAATCAAAAAGGATAGGGAAGTATGGGGTTGCAGCTCAGTGGGAATATGCCCAAGGCTCTGGCATCAATCCCTAGTACAGAAATAAAAAGTTTTAACTATCTTAAATGTAACTACAAATAAGGAGTGGGGAGGATAAACCTAGAATTGATAGCTTTTAGAATTTTGTAAAGAAATCATGTAATGGGGCTGGAGAGATGGCTCAGTGGTTAAAATCACTGGCTGCTCTTTGCTGCTTTTACAGAGGACCTGGGTTTAGTTATCAGCACTCATATGGAACCTCACAACCATCTGGAACTCAAATTCCAGGGGATTTGACACCTCTCCTGGCTTCCTTTGGTACCAGGCACAGACATACATTCAGGCAAAACACATACAGATAAAATTTTAAAATGTTAAATAAAAGAAGAGATTCTGTAAGCCTAGAATCCATGCAAGACATCAGAAAAATGTTTATCTTATGAGTGATCAAAAATCAAAAGACAAAGAACCAAGAGGTTAAAATGTTCTGCAGCAAATAAATCACACCATTATTTCCCTTATATAAATTAATTCTCTTAATTCAAACACATAAAAAACCATTGAAACTACCAGTAAATAAAAGTTAAGACCAGGTAATTTACTAAAACCAAAATAGATCCAATTTAGAAACTTGTAGAAAATGTTCACCCTTAATGGCAATTAGCTGAAGACAAAGCAAAGTAGATGCTTTCTGACCTAGATACTTATGGAATACCTAAAGCTGGCAAGGCTGCAGCGAGTGAGCCCTTCTGGCACATTCAGAAGCCCTTCTGGAGAGCTACTTGGCAGGCTGTACTGTTGTCTGGGTCCTCTCCTCAGGACAGGGTGAATGTTCTGCCCCAAGATGCTCAGCAGAGTCTCATGCAAAAGAGTGAAACAAATCCTGCTGCCTAGAGTTCTAAAAATAGCCAAATAATTAAGCGAATTACACTCTCTTGAGAGAATACTATTCAGCTATTAAAAATTGTAATTACTGAAGACTGCCCTGATACATCAGTGGGTCTGATAAATAATTGTCAGATGACTGAGTGATCATTTGCAGTTTCTTTGTGGCACAGTTCAAGTAGACCTTTTTTTTTTTTGGTAAGTACTTTAAAAAAATTAAACTGTGTCCATTTTGGGGAAAAAAGTTAATTTAAGAAGGGATTATATTAATAAAGAAAATGCTTATGTGAAGTAAAAAATAGATCACACAATTGAGCCCATGGGTTAATTACAGTAATGTGAAAAATAAATAGGTTATGTAAAGAAAAGAGAGAGTCCAACAGAATGAAAAACTGGTTTGTACTTTGGTGATACAGTGGGGTGGAGAGGCATTTCCTACATCTTTTTTTTTTCCTGTGTTTTATTTTTTAATAGTACAAAAATAAAGATTATGTCTGTGTAAAGCATTAGTTTTTTTTTTTAATAAGAAGAGCATAAATTTTTTTTTCTTTAAAAAACAAAAAACAAAAAACAAACAGCTGGGCAGTGGTGGCACATGCCTTTAATTCCAGAACATGAGAGGCAGAGGCAGGCAGATCTCTGAGTTCAAGGCCAGCCTGGTCTACAGAGAGAATTCCAGGACAGCCACAGGTACACAGAGAAACTCTGTCACAAAAAACAAACAAACAAAACAATATGAAAAACCCAAAGAACAACTTATTTATACAGTGCTTCCTGGCCCTCTCAGCTGGGGCTCCTATTCCTGACACAATACCCTTCTGCTCAGATTTTGTGGGCTTCATGCTCCTGAGTGTGTAGGCACTTGAGATGGCCATTGGGAAGCATTGCTCTGGTCCTAATGGACTTTCCAAGGTATGGATGGACTAACTTGAAGTATCCATATCTGCCTCCATTACTCCCTTTCAAGGAGTCCAGAGAGCGTGGCAGGGACTTTGAGTGGCACCTTGTTGAGGATGCTGAAACAACTGGATATTCTCTAGTTTTCCAGCCCCATGTGGCTCCCCTGAAGTTGAGGCTCAGGCTGTCTCACTAAGTCTGAGTTGCTTAGCCAGGCTGGGCGGGGCAGGGGTGAAGTTGGAGGCTGAGAGATGCAACCTGACTTCACAGCCTCCACCCAAGCTGCTGGATCCAGCCAGCTGGGTGCTTCAGTGGCAGTGGATTCTTTGATGAACACAGTGAAGCACATTTGCTATGCGAGGGCGGGATGCACTTTAGCTTTCCTCTCTGCTCTCATAGAACCAGACACAGGGCACAATGATTATGGAGCAGAATCCCCAAGGACTATTACACCAATAAGATGTGGCCCCTGGCATGGCTGGCCACATCTCAACAATGGAACACACTCATTCCTAGAGGCAACTCACTCAAACCCATCCTGGCATCTAGTATCCTCAGCTGTTAAGCCCTCCAATCAGAGCCTAGCTAATCAAAGAACATTTCCTCAAATGCCCATGAGTGCCCAGAACTCCCTGAGGGCTTCATTTCTGGCAGGTTTTCTGAGAGAACCTGGGCCATACTTGCAATACTAGTGCCTGAATGCCACAGAGAAGTGCAGTACAGACTGAGATGGTACCACAAGATAGCAATGAGAACATTTATACCTCCTTATCCAATAGGGAAGCCAGCAGCCATACCAATGACCATAACACCTTCAGTACAAGCAAAGAAGAGAATTTGTAATTTCATTTTAATTAAATTGCCACTTGTGGCTAATAGCTGGCATATCAGATAGTGTTGGTTTAGAAAGTGTCCAAAGACTGTGGCTCATGAAAGAGCTCATTTCAAGGAATGGTTGCCCATTTCCTGGGAGAACAAAGAACAGGAGATTCTATATTCCTTTGATTTTTTTTTTTGTTTTGTTTTGTTTTTCGAGACAGGGTTTCTCTGTGTAGCCCTGGCTGTCCTGGAACTCACTCTGTAGACCAGGCTGGCCTCGAACTCAGAAATCTGCCTGCCTCTGCCTCCCAAGTGCTGGGATTAAAGGCATGCACCACCACTGCCCAGCTCTATATCCCTTTGAAAAAGGCACACTTCAGGCTAGAGAGATGGCTCAGTGCTTAAGAGCACCTATTGCCCTTGCATGGGGACCTGGTTTGGTTCCCAGCACTGCCTGTAACTCTAGGTCTTGGAAATCTGATGCTGCCTTCTGACTTCCATAGACTCCTGCATGCATGCAGTGTGTGCACTCACATGGTGCATATATATACACTCAGGCATACACACATGCACATAAAATAAGAAATAAATATTTAAAAAGAAAAGAAAAAAGCCAACTTTGAGGTAAATGATATTATCCCCCCTTTGCACACCTTTGATTTGGGCACAAGTCTTTGGAAACCTTTTGTGCTTCAAGAGTCTGCCTGAATAATGTAGCTCTGGTTCATTTTTGCCATCTACTCAGCAGTGTGACCTTGGACTTGTTCCCCTCCCAACCCTGGCACAGTCTCAGATGCCCAAATTCCTCTACACCTGAGAACCTCCTTTTCTCTGCCCTGGTGATGTGTGCTTCAGACCTTTCTCCCCAGGCTTCTTTCAGGCCTGCTGCCAGCACCGCCCACCCAACAGAAGGTGTGCTGGCAGGGGAGGGCTATCCAGCTGGGCAATGTTGGCCTGACTTACACTGGCCGAGTCATGGCAGGGAGGAGGGCAACAATGAGAATCTGGGAAATGACAGGGGACAATGAGGAACCATCTGCACATTGCAGGTCTCCACTTGCCATGGTCAGCCTGGGGTATTGCTAGGGCTCACTCTGGAGTCAGAGATGTCACTGGAGAGGCTTCAGGGGGACTTCAGTGCCACAGTCCAGGTCCTCATCCATTATTTGCTTTTCTTTAGGGGTTGCTCTGAAAGTATCACATAGATATTTACTGAAAGTGAATCATTTTCCATGTGCTTTGTATGGCTAGAAATCACCTTTTCTCCAGTTCTCAGTGGGAACATGGGGTGGAGACATCATTATCTCAGCTCCTGAGCTGAGGAATGTTTCTAAGAATCCATAGCGTTACCCAAGAAGGGTTCCCCAGGCAGTCAGTTCAAACACTAAGTGCTCCTTTCTGTAAACTTCAACACATACTTCTAGAGTAATCAGAAGAAACTTCTAGGGACACCATAATAGGTGGCTTTGTGACAGATCAGTCCTGGTTTTGCCATCCTCTGGCTTGGTGGCCTTGAGCAAGTTACCTAACTTCTCTGAGCCTCAGTCTGATAATTTGTCAAATGTAGATAATAACAGCATTTGCTTTATTCAGCTATTATTTCAATGAAGGGCAGGACAAGAGATATCTGTGTAGCACTCAGAACACTATCTGGCACAAGGTGACTCCCATTGTTAGTGTTTTCATTATTGACATTTGATGTGCTATTAACCTAGGATGGAGACAGCAACTACTACTGAATCACAGAATCCCCTAGCTTAACATCAGAAGGGAGTATAGTACACCAACTTGCACTGAGAGGTGGGGGGAGCAAGGCAAATGGCTGGAGGAAGTTGGACATGGCTGCATTAGCTCTAAGTGTTCAGCCAAGCTCATCTCACAGCAGCCACATTCACATGGGCTCTGACAGCTCTTTATAACCCACTTTGGCTGCCTCTCTGGATGGCTGGGCCCAACTGGAATAGAGTGTGCAGTGATCTACAGGCTGGCCTCTTCTGCTCACTGACTCGTTTGCCTTGCTCACTCGCTAGCTCTTTCTGTTCTCCTGAATGATTCAACACAGCATCTCCAGCTAGGGATTCTGAAATGTCAGTGCAGGACCTGCAAGGTGCACCCTGCCCCCAGATTTGGATAAGGAAAGGGACTCAGTCAAGGTCACAGAAACCATCAAGCATAGAGCTGGCACCACACCCTAGAGCTCCTGTCACTAGAGACCAAGATGGGTGTCTGCCATAGGTACTGGCGCCCCTGGTTGCCCTCAGGGGCTCATGGTGGCATTCTCTCTCCTGAGGCTGGCACTCTTCCACACATGCTCCTAGCTTTGGGGGCTCCCTTCCCCAAGGACTGGCTCTCCTTCTGGCTCTGTGCAGAACCCCCTCCCACACCCGCCCTGCTCCCATCTGCCTGCCTCACCTCCTCTGTGCCAGAGCATGGCTGCCCTCCACTCAAACCACCTGGCAGGGCTGGGATTGGACCAGGTGGAGCTGATCAAGACTGCTTGTGCCCTTGGCCCTCTCCTGCCTTGAGGCTAGTGACAGTCAATCGATGCCCCAGGACCACAAGTGCCCAGTTCCTTCCGACTGGTCAGCTGTCTGTTCTGGTGCAGACTTGAGGGGTCAGCTTCACCCTTACCTTTTCTGCTAGGCCTAATCTGGGTCCCAGTAGAATTTCACAGCCTCTTGGACCATTCCTCCAAGTACCCCTTTCCAAGCCAGGAAGTCTTAGTTTCCTCATCTATGAAGGGTGGTGGTGGTGGGTATAAACATATCAGTTTATGAATATGATTGATGGAATGCTCCACTGGGGTCCAGGAATCTGCTTAGAATCATGTGTGGATATAGGAGATGCTTAGGAAGAGGGGTGATATGGTATTATCCATACAACACCTCCCATATTTCTTAGGAGCACCCACAGTTATCTCTTCAAACAAAACAAAACAAACAAACAAAAAACAAAGGAATCTCCATCCATGCCCTCAGTGTATTGCCAAGTCTCCTCACCTCCTGGGGCCTCAATGATCCTGTCTGGTAAATGGGGACAGAGATCAAGGATTTGCATCTTGTTAGTGAGTCTGCAGATTCAGCAGAATCAAGGTCACAAATGTGCCACACAGAAACTAAGGGCCCACCCTGTCAGACTTGTTCCAGGCACCAGGGAAGCCCATGTAGATTAAAAATCAAACCCTTGCTTTAAATGGTCACATAATAGTGATGGAGCAAGGGCAAAGATCCAGAGCCCAGAACCATGGGTGAGGGTATATGTGCAGGTGGCATCTGTCAGGCTGGTGCCAAACTCCTTGTAGAGAGCTAGGGGAGACAGGTGGGGACTAGATCTTGTAGCATGCCAGGATCCACTTTAGGCCAGAAACCCAAGGCCCCATCCGTGAAAGATTCAGGGTTTGTCCTTGTAGGGGCAAACATTCAGTGGGGAGGGGGAGATCTTGGCCCTGCCTACCTTGCAGCAGGAGAGTGACAGAGGGGTACTTGCATACTTCCCTACCCTTGGTCAGAGCTCCCAGTCTAGGAGTCCCTGCCTATCTGTCCTGCCCAGTGAGGCACCAGGACCCTGACCCCTGACCCTGCCTTCTGCCCCTCCTCTGTTGGCTGAGTTACCAAGCCTCATAGTGGCTCACAGAAGGCTAGGGAGACCAAGTTAGAGAGAGAGGAGCGGGTCTTCCTGAGCTCCAGAGATATCGCCAGTGGCTCCACATTCCAGAAAAGCAGAGCTGAAGCCTTGAAAACCCAAGAACATTGAGGCTTCCCATCACAGAAACCCTCTGGCCAAGGTCACACAGGTGAAGAGGAGAAGGCAGCTGTTGGCAGAGATGAAGGACTTGTTCAAGTGTGGCTCTGCCACTTGCCGGTGGCACTGTCCATGCCAGCGTCAGGGTCGGCTGGGTAGCTATGTGGGCGTGCAGAAGACAGTGTAGGAAACATGTGAGGAGGAGGATGATACAGTGCGAGGAGGCGGGGGAGGGGGTACCTCGAAGCCCTGGGAAGGTGTGTGCGCAGAGGCTAGACTCTTGGCCCAGGCCTGGCGCCCCTGGCTATGCCTGCCTGGAACCCCAGCCCGCAGCCTGCAGCCCGCAGCCCGCAGCCCCCAGCGGCCTTGTTCCCCTAGACACAGATGCGCGTGCGCGCGGGATGCGGGGTGCAGGGTGCGGGTGAGGGTACCAGTGCGGGTGCGGGGCGCTGCCCGCCAGTTCTTAGGCCCCGGGGTGACGCGCGCCCGTAGTGCCGCAAGGACACACAGGCCAGGCTCGTAGGGAGCAGGTGCCTTGGGCGGGATCCTGCGTACCCCCCACCTGCCGCCGCGCCACCTGCTGGGCCGCCCTCTCGCCCCCGCCTGCTTGTGCGCCCACCCCTTCTGCGCCCGCCTGTGCGCCCAGGGCACCACTTACCCCGGCATGGGCACAGCCGCCACCGCGGCCTCTGCTGTGGCTTTCGCTGTTGCTGCGGGAGGGCTCCCGGCGAGCAGCGATCCGCTCCAAGGACGGAAAGGCCCGGGCACTGGGCGGCCTGGCCAGCAGTGCGGAGCAGGACCCTCCGCGGCAGGCGAGGGCTGTGGCCGAGTGCTCCCCACGCTCCGCACCGGCGGCGGCAGGCGACGCTGCGCGC
>CM052722.1:112322349-112366294 GCA_028551405.1 Uromys caudimaculatus | reverse complement strand
GGAGGAGGAGGAGGAGGAGGAGCAGCAGCAGCGAATAGAGGGGCAGTGTACTGGCAAACAGGCTCTGGGGACAAGGTGCTCCAGAGCTTTGCGCCCGGTGTGCGCCCTTCTGTCCCCAGGATGCGAAGGAATGCCAGCACTTCCTAGCCTGGCATGGCCCTCCAAGGACACTGGCAGAGTAGTGGTGGGCGTGGTTGGAAAGTGGGGGCTGAGAAGCTGGTGCAGAGAGAAAGCCCCCGCCTCCGAAAGTGACTGGGGCAGCAGATTGGCATACTTCTTAAGACCCTCTACCCTTGGGGATTGGAGCTGATTTGTAGCATGGAGTCTCTGGGGTCTCTGGGCTCTTGGTGGGCTCCTGTGGTTGGTGGTTATCTGAAATTGCCAGGTAAGCATTGGGAGTGCAGGCATCCAAATACATTTCCCCAGAGGGAAGCTGGAGCTTTTAACGGATTTTCACTCTTTGATCCCTAAAGGTTATCAAGTGGACACCATTTTTCCAGGACAAAGTGGGCAATGCTGCTCAGAAGTGGACACCCAGAGACAGATACAGGGGATACACTAGAGCAGACAATGACATGTACCTACCAACATGCATGCACACCAGTGGGCAGCCACCATGTGTGCCCTTGGACCTCCAGAGGGGAGCTGCACCTGCCACTGAACCTTCTCCAGCTACTGGAACAGCAGAAGCTCTGACCCCAGATCCTACCTTGCTTTGGGCCTGTGAATAGAAGTAGGGGCTGAACCTCTGAGAAGGCTATGGGCCAAACCTATGGTGAAGGATCACTGCACCAGCTAGAGCTTGCTGGAGAGAGGAGGTGGATAAGCTTGAACACACAGGGCACCAAGAGAGTCTACGCATCTGGCTGGGTTGGGTGATGAGGATACAATGGTGTCTACTGAAAGGAAGTGGCTGGCAGACAGTGACTGCTCAGATAGTTGGGATAAGGGATATGGAGAAACCATTAACTGAGGATGACATAATATGGTCCTGGGGCTCAGAGAAGGCATTTTTTGAGGAATTGCCTACATGTAAGACACCTATCTAAAGCACAAGATGGCACTGCTGTGGTCTCACCCTGGGCCAGAGGTCACATTCCTATAGCCAGCTCCTCTCCCAAGAAGCAGCTAGTTCTTTAGAAAGGTCAGTGAGATCTGATATCCTAGAAAGCCAGGGGTGATACAGGCACTTCTCAGCACAGGCAGACTGCTTGCACATTCACACACACATTCACCCATACAGCCACCCATACTAACACAACATGAACATTCACACCAACTCCACACTTACCAGCGTGCATACTCACACAGCCACTTCACACTCAATATGAGCACTCATTCATACCAACTCCAGCCCCACCACACATATTCACATGCTTACCTGCACCACCCAGCACACTCATTTATGTGCTTACACATTCACTCAACATATATACTTACTCATTCACACAAACTTATACTCACCAAAATGTACTCGTGTGCTTACTTACACCAACTCATACTCACCCACCATACACACTTACCCACATTCACCAACATGCACATTCGCCCACACTCTACACTCACCCAACATATACACTCACTCCTTCACACGTACCCACACTTCTTACTCAACATACACACTCATTCATGCCCAACCATAGTTACCAACATGCACACTCACATACTCACCCCATCCCACACTCATCTGATGTGTACATTCAAATGCTCATCCACACCCCATTTACACAATCTGCATATTTGTAAGCTCACAGCACCCCACATTCATCCAACACATATCCTCACATGTTCACCCATATAACCTCATGCTCATCCAACTCACACACATGTTCACTCACAATTCCACACACTCACTAAGCACCACTCACGTTCAGTCATACCTATATTCACACATTCATGTATCACACAGAGTCACATGCTCATGTACACTCACAGAAGGTTACTTACACATATTTTCTTACACCCATATAAGCTAGCCTGCATATATTCACCCACACATGCTTATGATTCTTAAAGTCATATGTCATACACACAGAGAGTTCCCCTCTCTCTCTCTCTCTCTCTCTCTCTCTCTCTCTCTCTCTCTCTCTCACACACACACACACACACTCATTAACACATGAGCACTTGGACAGTTACTTTCCACACTCATGCTCACTCACTTTCCCTCACACTCCTGTTTACATATGCGTGCTCACACATGACACTGCCTCACCATATACCGTTTCTTTCTGTTAGAACAGAGGTGGCTTTCCCTGGGTACTGGATATCCTCCTGGTGAGAGCTACCCAACCCCCAGCACAGTGTCGTTGGCTGTAGCTCTGCTAGAGGCTCCATGGCTATCCTGGAAAGTGGACATGCTTGCAATTAGCAGCTGGTTCCTTAGGAACTGGGTACACTTTCAGAGCCCCATGGCACAGTCCATGACTTCTACTGCCTAGAATAGAGAAACTAAAATTGGAACCAGACCAACTCATCAGACTGGGTCCCCTTTGTGGCTTGAAGGCCCTGGCTCCTCAGTAAGAAGAGGGAGGAACCCTGGTGGCCTTTGCTAGAATGTTCTTCCTTACACCAAGACCTGCCTCAGTTCCCTACACTGGGAATCTTTAGGAAGCTAGATCCAGAGATGTCCACGATGGGAACAGCCACTAGGCTGATTCTCTGCTCCCTTCCTGTCCTCTTTCCTCTTTTCCTCTTGGTCCTACCCTTAAGCACACTGTGTCTGGACCAGCCACTTCAGGATCTAATCTTGATCCTCTCCTATGTTGTTGTCCATGGCTACTCTTGGGCAACCTCAAAAAAGGTCACCTTAGCCTAAGAAACTTGTAGGAGGCAGCCAGCTGGCTACTCTCCAGCTGGCCTCCTTATGCCCAGCCCCTCTTGTTTTCCTGAGTCCTAAGTTCGTTCTCTGTCACTACCACCAGGCATCCCCTCTCTATAGACCCTTTGGCTGACCACCTTGCTTCCATTGGCATCTAGGTCATGCTCCCTGCCTGTTCAATTTCCCTTCTGCCATTTGGTATGGCTGTCAAAGCCTCCTATGGGATGGTAATTTCTTGGGTTTCAGATGCCTGGTCCCTCTGGTGGACCCTGTTATATCCCCACTTTTATCTCTAATCTTTCCAGGCTGACATCACAGCTACACACACACACACACACACACACACACAGAGCCAGGCTTCAAGGTCAATGTCCACCCGCAAGCCTAGAGCAGGTTGACAGAAGCCCAGAGAGCTATTCTCCTAGCTGGAACAGGCTTTCTTTGAAAATAGAGTTTTTGCAGATGTGACTAAATGAAGGACGGTGAGCTGAGGAGATGGTCCCTGGTGCTCCCTATGTGCAATGAGAATGTCCTTCTAAGACAGAGGCAAATGGAAATTTTCCATAAACATAGAGCCAGAGATCATGAACAACAGAGGCTCAGTGAAGTAGCCACCAAACAAGGAGCACCAGGAGTCACCAGGAGCTACAAGAGGCAATATATGCCTTCCTAGATCTCATCAAGAAGTACCTCCCTGTCACAATAACTCCTGAACCACAAAAGAATAAATTATACTTTTTAAAAACCATCTGTGATCATTTGTCACAGAGGCCCCAGGATAATCATATAAACCTCAACTAGTCACCAAAGAGAGTCACCTTTCACCTGATAGTCCACTGCATACCTACAACCTCCCAGCCTGCTTGGCCTCAGTAGATTCCACACTTGGAACTTAAAGAAAACCCTGGTCAGCTATGTTTGGTGTGTGTGTGTGTGTGCATGTGTGTGTGCGTGTGTGTGTGTTTGCGCGTGTGTGCGCGTGCGTGTTGCATACCCTCTTCCTTAGTCACTTCTTGTCCAGCGGGTACTGGCACCTTTCAGCACCAGGCTACCTTGGATTCTTTGGGTTCCCAAGGTACGTGTGTCCTCAGAAGCCAAGGGGAACAAAAGCTCTACCTTACTATGTTTAGAATAGAATCTTTACCTCTTCTATGGTCTCCGTTTTCCTGAGAGAGCCCAGAGTGCATAGAAGAGCCCAGAGCCTGTGGGGAGAGCCTGGAGCCCACACTCTCAGAGCAGCCCTGTTGCTCCCATTCCCAGGCTCCTTCCCTCAGACTCTCAAGGAGGAATTTTCTCCCCAGGGCCCCTGTTTCCATCTAGGCCCTGGTCTAGGATACCTGGCCAATTGCCCCTTCTACAAGATCTGACTTGTTTAAACCTAAGCAGTAGATTTGGCTTAGGCTCCAGCTGGGACCCACTGAATGCAGAAGGCACCTGACCTGTAATAAGTGCTCAGAAAAATCCCTTTTCCCAGCCCTATGCCTCTCAAAGACCACTTCTTGGCAGCTACACTGTTTATAGAACAGCTGTTTCCAATGACACATTACTATGCATCTGTGTATGTACTTCTATGTGCTCATGTGTCTATTTGTGTGTTACTCTGTGTGCAGTAAATGAATGGGCATGCCTATGTAGATATATGTTTGTTTTATGCATGTTCATGTGTATATGTGTGTCAATGTTGTATATCATTAGTATGTGCTTTCCTAAGTTTCTATGCACATTATGCATATAAGCTGCTGTCTTCACACACACAGGCTTGTATGTGCATGCTTGTGTATATATATTTGTGTGTACTTGTGTGTGTGTGTTAATTTGTATTTGTATGCATGTGTTGCTCTCTGTGCATTTGTGTTCATATATGTTTGTACATATTCATGCATGCTCACACACAAGCTTGTGTGTGTATCTATGCATTTTTGTCTCAGTGTGTTCATGTGTTCACATGTGAATGTTCACCAGTCTGACGGCTGCTCAGCTGGCCTCTGCTTTGAGCCCCATATGAACACGCCCACTGCCTTTGGTAGCTCTGGGGCTCACACCTCTTTTCCCCTTACCACATTGTTCCCTGCTCAGCACATTAGGCTGCTTTGGTGCCATGACCCTGTAATGTACTCTTCCTTTCATTCCTCATTCAGTCTGTCCCAAAGTCCAGGTACTCACAAACAAATGTTGAGCTGGAACTTGTCCTCTGTGCTCTACAGAATCACCACCATGGGGTTCCTATGTCCAAAGCCAGTGCCCAGGATATAACCCTATCTTCCAATCCAAAGAAAATGACAGTAGGTGACTATTTTAATGTAACTGTGGGATTTTTTGAGACCAAGTCTTATGTAACTAAGGTCATTCTTGAACTCCTGATTCTCTTGCCTCTACCTCCCAAGTGCTAGGATTAAGTGTGAACCTCTACTCCTGGTTTCACTGTGGTTTTTTTCAGTTCATTATTGTCTAATAACTTGAAATGTACTCAATAGTAAAGTGAGGCTGAAGAATATATATATTTATGCATGTGTGTGTGCCCAAGTATATGTATGTGTACTGCATATAAGCCTGGTGTCCACATAAGAAGGCATTTGGTGCCCGGAGGAGGATATTTGGATCCTCTGGTTGTGAGCTGCCCAGTATAGGTGCTGGGAACCACATATGGGCCCTCTGAAAGAGCAGCAAATGCTTATAATTGCTGAGCCATCTCTCCAGTCACAAGGCAGAGGAATTTATCCCTGTGGCCAAGACCAAGTGCTCTGAACATGGAGTCCACCTTTAACCATGGGCTCCTGCCTGGGGACTTACAGCTTTTTGGTCTAGATAGTGTGCAGCTGTCTGTGGAATCCTCTCTCTGAATTTAACACCTATGTAACACTTGTTCCCTCAGCTGGTGGTGGTTACACTGCCCTACTGGGTACCTGATCTGAGACCTGCATAGGATAGACTTGTAAACTTTTCTGAAATGAAAGCAGATTAAAAAAAAAAAAAAAAAGGTGAATTGCCAGGGAGAGGGACAGGAAGGGAAGGCAGATGCAGCGGGACTGTATGGACCTGCTGAAGTGAATCCTGCCCCTAGAACACCCCCATCCAGGGAAACACACTGAGGGCTTCATCTTTCTGTTTCCACTAGGGCTCCTTGTTGCTTGCCCCTCCTTTCCACCAGCATGGGGACCGGATTGAGGCCCTGACTCCTGACCTTTGGCCAGTGCCCTTGCCCTGTGTCTGCCCAGCTCAGCAGAGATTGCCAGGCTGTGGAGCACATGCCCCAGAATAGTGCTATGATGCTGCTGGGTGACATTCTATCGCTGGGCCACAACACGGAGTGGCACCTCCCACCCCCAAAAGGAGAAACCTGGGGACACTGGGTGCCCTGGTTGCCAGGCCAGGAGAGTATAGTTGTGTGTGAGAAGCCACAGCTTATCTCTGGGTGCATCCCTTCTGGCCTGTCACTCACACTGGCCTTGGTGTTCTATTTTTGTTGCCTGGCTGTTGCTATATAGGAAGCTCCAGTTCCCATGACCTGAGCAGAAGAGCTTGGGCTTAGCCCAGACCCACTCCGGTCCTCCAGGGGTCTATTACTTTCCAGGGCAGCTTGTGTTCCTAGTAGGCGTGCTTCCGTGGACCCAAACTGGAGCCTCTATCAGGATTTAGCTGCAACATGCTCTCATCTCTCAGGGATCTATGTAGTACTGCTAGGAAGGCAAGCCAGGTTGGCCCAAGTAGGTGTACTAATATACTTTCCAAGGTCAAGGGCTCCTCCTCTCTGCCCTTCCCTAGTGTTAGCACAGGTACTAGACATAGCCCAGACTACAACAGTGTTTTGCCATTACCTTTTTCTTCGAATTCCATCTAGTCAGGCAGACAGAATTCTCTCTGCTGGGGTATTGAAGCTCTCATCCTGAAGGGAGTGGGACCTAGTTTGGTATCCCACAGCCAGCAGGTCCTTGACAAATGCTCCACTCTGGGAGGACAGATGACACCTCAGGTATGGCCTGCTTTTTTTGGTCCATCTTAAGAACAGTTGAGGCAATGGAAGGACCAAGAAAGGAGGGGAAAGCAGATAGGGCCTAGGCCTTGTATCTGGTTATTTGGGATGTGCTTTTATAGTTCTGGACATGAGGGTGAGAAGGGCCTTCTTCTGGGGGGGCAAGGGCATCAATGAAGAGGAAGCATAATGATGGAAACTGGGCATGGAAAGGCAGAGCCTTTGAGGTAGCCTGAGGAGGCCCTTGCTTCACCTCTGCTCTCCTCTTGATGCCCAGTGATGTCCCAAAGAAGTGGCACACAGAGTCATATTGCACAGTGTTTCTTTAATTGAGAGACAACTGACCTCATAAGCAGCACTCCCTCTTGCTGGGTACAACTGACCACCACCTCCTACCACAGCAGGGACCCAGGAGTAAGGGAGGGGACCTAGCCATCTTGGGGAGAGGGCAGGGACCAATCCAATGAAAACTAGTTTGGGGGGCTCTGGTGGCCTGCTGAGCCTCTCCAGGGGCTAAGAAGCTTCCTGATCCTCATCTTGATAGTATAGTATGGACCTTTCCTGGACAATATGGACAGGATTCTGGGCTTCCACCTTCCAGCTTCCTCCAGGGCTGGGGATCAAGTGCTGGGTAGAGCAATCAGGAAGATAGTTGCCCCTTATTTGTTTGTGCAGGGACTGACCATAGACTTGTGAAGCAGAAAGCAGCCTGGGGCAGATGATCAGTGTGTGTGTGTGTGTGTTTGTGTGTGTGTGTGTGTGTGTGTGTGTGTGTGTGTCAGAGAGACAGATACAAAGACAGAGAGACACACAGAGACAGAGAGACAGAGACAGAAATAGAAACAGAGATATAGGCAAAGAGATACAGAAAGAGACAAGGAGAGATATGAACAGGTCCAGAGATGGCAGGGGACAGATCTATAACTCCAGAAGGAAGAAAAGTGCTAGGAAGCCTAACAGGGCTGGAGAGAGAGGAATGATCCAGGAGTTAGTAGAACCAGGTGGTGGCTGGGATGGACAGCTAGTGAACTTGTTGAAGAGAGATCACCAGAGAGTAAGGGCAGCAAGCAGAGCCCAGGAGAGCTAGAAGCCAGACATGGGCAAGGAAGAGGAGGAACACATGACTGAATGGAACAGTAGCTGTGGCACTGTGCTCTGTCCATCCTTGCTAGCTCCTCTTGCCACAAACATCTGAGTTTCAGGATGAGCAAGAAGAAAGATTTACAGGGAGTCTTTGAGTGGACATGATGGGTGAGTGTTAATTTTCAAAGGCTGAGGGGAATGGGTGAGAGGGCCAGGCCATGTGCATATATGCATGCTTAGGAGCCAGGGGGAAGCTGTGGTGGGGTAGTGAGTTAATACTGGGGGAACAAAGGTGTTGTTTCTTTGTTTCCCCTTCCCCTGTGGAACATCTGGCTATGTTCCTCAGAGACTCTCACCAAGGCCACCATGGTGGCTACTATTGCCTCTACTTCTTATAATTTCCAAATTGGATGGCCAGGCGGTCAGTGACACATCGGAAGGTGGCAGGCTGCACTTCCCAGTAGGGCACAGGGTTGTTGAAGAGACTGATGCCATTATAGTAGGCCCTCTTGACTCCGAAGCCCATGGGACAGAAGTCGTTGATGCCCACCTTGGTGATGTTGTTGGAGTGCAGATAGACAACCTGGGGGCAAAGGGAATGTATCTGGGGCTTTTGTCCAGGGATCAGTGCCACAAACCACCCATCCCAATCTGTTCCAGCCTGGGTAGGTGCTATAAGTTGAAGGCAAGATGGAGGGTAAATGTAAGAAAGGTCAAGCCTGCCTCCACATTGGGTCCCATCAATCATTTCTTAGTGTCATTTCATAGGTCATCCTTTGAAGGTCAGCTGGTGATTCTTTTCAGGGTTGAGAGGAGAGCACACCAGAGTATGTTAGTGGTGTAAGCTCTGATGAGGGCACTGGTGTTTGGCTGGACCCCAGGTCAGGATGAAAGGCTCAAGTGAAGTGTATAAGCGAGTGGTTAGTTGGGATGGGTGGGATGGAAGCTGTGTTTGGTAGAATGAGGCTGTCGGAAGCAAACATTGATCCTGACATGATATCTGTGTAGGAAAGATGGTGCCTTAGGTTAGGAGCTCACTGGTGGTAGAAAGGTTACTGGCCACTAGAGGGTGCTCTCAGCTTGGTGTGGGCTGTGCTGCCCTAGAGGAGGATGAATGTGCTTTCTACCATTATGAATGGATCTGAGATAAAAATTGAGGTCCAGAATAAGGTTGGGAAAGACCTAGTTTGCTCATGTATTTGGAAGCTAAGCCAGGGAGGGAGACTCCCCTTCCCCAAACACCCTACAGATGGGAGTTAGCACTGCCTGCACGCAAACAGGAAGCAGACACTGTTCCACTGAGGCCTGGATGAGGACACGAAACCTAGAAGAGAATCTAGGTCTTGTTCTGCTCTCTACCTTGTGCCCCTGTAAAAAGGGGGTCAGGGGATCCAGGCAGTTAAGAGGCTGGTGCAGAGAATGGGCTTTCTACAATACCCCACCTAGTCTTGGAGAGCCAGCTCTCACCTGGAGGAGCTTGAGATCTGGGAGGCCAGCAGGCACCCGGGACAGCTTGTTGTTGTCCAAGTGAAGTTCCCTCAGGGTAGGCAGAAAACTCAGGCTCCCATTCTCAATCATCCGGATCTGATTGTGGCCCAAGCCCAGCCTGAAGATAAATGAATTAGAAGTCAGGGGCTGGAGGAGAGGAGGACTCTGGGATAGAGCACAGGGACTTGGGTGCCACCCTATAACTTGCCCCATTTGCTAATAGATCCCTGCAGCCCCCAAGGACTGCCCCAGCCCCACCTGTACAGCTTGGAGTAGCGAAGTAGGTCCTCCAACTCAATAGCCTGGATTTTGTTGTGATCCAGGTGAAGTTCATTCAGGGTCTCAGGGAGATCTACCCAGGAGAGAGCATGCTGGGATGTAAGTACAGGGTCTGAGGCAGATAGAAGGCCCATTCTCTGCTCCAGGAAGAGGGCCCTGCACAAGTACAGTGGGCAAGCCCCATCGATACTTTTGGAGATTGGGTATTGACACTCTCCTACCTTTGGGGATGCCAGTGAGCTTGGCCTCTGAGATACGCAGGTAGTTGAGCTTCAGGCCATCAAAGGCTCCTGGTTCAAAGCCACTGTTTTCCAGGGGATTCCCACCCATCTCTAGGAGAGAAGTCCTGTCAGCCTTAAAGCCAATCACCACCAGAGCCTGTTCTTTTCTGGACTGGAGCTCTGCTGATCACTGGCTCTTCCCACTTCCTTAGAAAGCAGGTTATGAATTTGCCTGGATAACTACAAATTCCAGCTGCTCAACATGACTAGCTCAAGGTCTCTGCCACTGTTTTTGGTCTCTGGGAGCTGGGAAGCAAGAGGAAACTGTGGGGACCCAGAAATAAAGTCAGGGTTTCCAGAAAGAAAGCCATCCAACTCCTGCTGCTGTGGTGTCCACTGCCCTTCTCCCTTCTCTCTCCCAGTCCAGTCTTCCTGTGTCCTATACCTTCCTTTTACCCATATTGGTTTTTGTCTCTCAGAAACATACTGGTCTTCTTTTAGACTATTTTTGAGATTCTTTCTTCAACTGAGCCTTTATAGCCACCAGTCTTTTTCATGTTCTGAAACAACCATCTGGACCATTCTGAGGCACACAGGGCTTTTCCATGACTACATGGGACAGCCCAGGACCCAGCTGTCCTGGCTGAAAGAGATCTCCTCTACCTGCCTCCTTTATGCCTGATATCAAGGTACAGACAAGTCTCACCAATGCAGTTCATGTTCCGGAGCCCACTAAACACGCCCTTGGGCACTTTGCGGATACGGTTGTCATGGATTCGTAGCTCTACCAGGGAGCTGGGCAGGTTGAGGGGAATCTCCACCAGGTGGTTCTTGGAGATGTAGAGTTTCTGCAGCTTCCGCAGTGGGCTAAAGGCCTTCTCATGGATCTTGGAGATCTTATTGTTTACCAAGACCAGGGCCTAAAGCAGGGCAGGCAACCAAGGTGAGCCCCCTATTCCCCCACTCCACCTCCCCTTTCCCTCTGCCTCCTGAACTTGCTACTGATGGCCCTTGAGTGACATCTGAACCTCTTTGGTCTCATGAATATCAGTCTGTGTTGGTGAGTAAAGTGTAGGGTAAGAAGCTGAGGTTAGCTCCAAGCTGCTCTGGTAATGCCATCACTGCCTAGCATACTTTGCTAGGCAGTTTCTCTAAGAGCTACAATGGAATACATGTTCTGTGTTGTTCAGAGGAGCCAACAAAATGCAAAGCTTTCTGTCAAAAAATGGGACCTGACAGATTTTGTCTTGTATCCATACATATAATGCATGGTTTTGGGTGTTCTCATTACAGCCAGCTCCAGATTATTTCAGGACTCCATTGGTTCCGAATCCCTCTCCCCAGCCCCATTTGTGAGTACCCCTCTTCTAAGCCACAGGAACATCAAACCCCTCCTGGCTCCTCAGAAAGGGTAGGTGGCAGGAGGAGGCTTACATAGAGGTGTTGGAGGCCTTTGAAGTCATCCTTGCGGAGCTCAGAGATGTCATTGTTCTGCAGATCTAGCAGTGTGGTGTCAGGTGAGATCTCTTTGGGCACACTCTTCAGACCTGGGGGCCAGCACCATCACCAGCATAAACCTGGTTCACCCAGTCTGTTGTCACAGCTGGTGTAAGGGGTGGGCACACACATGCATATGGACACACACAAAGACACTGGGACAAATGCAGGAACACTGAGCACCCTCAGCCTGTGGTGACTCAACCTCCCCACTCCTGACCATTCTAAATCCATTTCACAGGATAGCGTATGTGTTCCTTTTAGTAGGGGCTCCCAGGCAGGGCCTATGATTCTCTGTATACTCTCACCCTAACTGCCTAGTGACTCACCCAAGTCAGAACACTGAACAACCCGCAGGTGGCAGTGACAACCAAAAGGACACATGGCACTGAAGGTAGGTGTGAGAGAGTCCAGGTCGGGGACACCTGAAGTGGAGTCTGAGCCTGAAGCCTCCTCATCATTCATCATGAGCAGCCCATCATCCAAGGTGAAGTCCCAGAAGCCCTTCTGCTCAAAGGGCAAGGCCTGGCTCAGGGCCAGCAGCAAGGTGAGTAGCCACAGGGGACGCATGGTCAATGTTCCTGGGAGCAAAAATTGAGAAGAGCCGTAGGTCAACACCAGCATCACCATCTGGACCCTTTCCTGCTGTCTTCAGTTTGTCCTCCCAGCAGCAGTAGATGGGGTTTGTTCTCTCTCTTTCTCTCTCTCCCTCCCTCCCTCCCCCCCCTCGGTGTGTGTGTGTGTGTGTGTGTGTGTGTGTGTGTGTGTGTGTGTGTGTGATAGTCAGTCAGTCAGACAGACAGACAAATACACACACACTGAGAGAGAGAGAGAGAGAGAGAGAGAGAGAGAGAGAGAGAGAGAGAGAACACAGTATTTCCCCAACCTTCACCAGGGATGGCTAGATGGCAGCAGAGAGAGGGAAGAGGCATGGGTAAGAGGCACCAGTCAGGGTAGGAGTGCTGGCTGGCCATCAGAGTGCCTATTTCCACTCCCCCCTTCCTGGAAGGACTTGGTTTCATTGGGCAATGAAATGTCTTCGAAATTAGATTAAAACTGCACCTCCCCCCCATGAGTCAGCCAGAGCCCGCTTCACTGCCTGAGGTTGGGGGGGGGGTCAATGAGGCCAATTGGAGGCTGAGAGGAAATGCAGCTATTGGTCCCACAGGCCACCCCTTCTGAGAGTAAGCCTGGAAGATTTGGATGGTATTAGTTTAAATGGGCAATGAGTGAGTCATCCCCTTCACTGCCTGAATCCCTCCACAGTGCCCATGTTGTTCTGAGAAGGTTCAGAGGCCAAGGCATGAAGTGGGAGGAGTGGGAGAGGAACATGAGTGTGGGGGAAGGGAGAGGGAAAAGGAGAGGGGGGAGTGGAAATAGATTCTTCAATGATGTAGCAGCATTAAGCAAGGGTCCTGGGAATTAAGGGATCAACACTTCATATGTCCCTTCCTCTCATTCCCCAGGACTCAGGGTACAAAACTCTGGGCTTCCATATCTGCTTCTTCTCTCTCTCTCTCTCTCTCTCTCTCTCTCTCTCTCTCTCTCTCTCTCTCTCCCCATGGACCTGGCATCCTGGAGAAGATCCCAAGGAGAGTAGATTGCTGCCAGAGAAACAGGGCAGGGTTGGGCTTGTCTGGAGGCCCCCCAGGCTGAGACAGTGTGATGGGGGTGGAGACTCTGCATTGCCTGAGCCTGCCCCAGCACCCACATCTCCTGTTTCTTTCTCCTGAATTCAACCACCCAAGCAGGGTTTTGTCTTCAGGACAAGACCAGAGTCCCTGCCTCTCTTACGACTCCTCTTTGCCCAACTCCATGGCAAAGGCTCAGGGTTTTTAGTCACTTCACCTCATTTGCTAAATAAGGAATCCATGGTGGTCTTGCTAGCCTCCCAGACTTGGATGTCTGGGGTTGCCCTGGTGGATAGGAAGCTTAGCCTCCTGAAGAGCATCCCCAGCTCAGAGTCCTCTTATAGAGCACATTTTGGTGGTGAAGTTGGGGTATTTGGGGGCTCCATCTGGATAAATAAGCCCCTCTAAGCTCAACTGCTAGAGGCAAGAGTGGAAGGAACCCAGCTGACAAGGGGGTTAGGCTGACTGCTTGCTGCTTTGAAATCCTCAGCACCAGCAGGTGTGTGTGTGTGTGTGTGTGTGTGTGTGTGTGTGTGTGTGTGTGTGTGTGTGTGTGTGTGTGTGTGTATGTGTTGGAGGAAGGGGGAGGCTGGGACATCCTGGTTTGGTTAGACCTAGGTATAAGCACTGCCCATCTAATGGCTGTCAGCCTCAGAAGAAATCTCACTCTGTGTTGTTGCTTTAAATATCCTAGGTTTGTGGGGGAGGGACTGAACACAGAGACTGAACCCCAGTGGTTCTCATGGCCTTCCCTGGCTCCATCTAATAACAGTGGACAGAAAGGCCTGCACAGAAGTTAGAGCAGACCTGCTTCCTGGAGAGAATAGAGCAGCCTTCCTGATCTCCAGAGGTCACACAGCAAAGTAGGGGACACAGACAAAGGCTTTGCTCAATTTCTTTGATGACTCCTGAGGTCACAGGAAATCTTCAGTTGGAGGAGTGTCCAGCCTCCCTCATTCTTTTCAAGTAGTCTCAAGATGCCCACCCAAGCCTGGCCTAGCAAGACATGGGATTCCCCCAGAAGATCTTGGCCCCAGAGTACCTAGAAAGGTCAGTTCTCCCTCAGCCTGCAGTATTCAGGACAGGGTGGGGATCTTGCCCAGGGCAGATGGACCAGAAGGCCTGAAAAAAGGAGCAGGAGCAACCCAGACCAGGCAAAAAAGGTTGAATGGAGGCCAGAGAGCAAGATGGAATGGAAGGGAAAGAGTGAGGCACTGCCCCCAGCCCTCTGCACTGACCACCCTTCTTTCTGCCTGTCTCCTCTGCCAAAGTTGCTATCCTGCAGGAAGAAGAGTCATGGCTAGAATTTCTGCTCAGTTGAGTTACAGGACCCATAGGCTACCTGCACAAGCCAGGATCAGGAGAGATGACATGGATTGGGGATGCAGTTGGACAGAGGACCATCTTTGTGGAACCAACCCAGATGCTTTGGAACACAGAGTGGCCTGAAGATCTCCACAGAGCATCCTTTTCCTAGGCAGAAATCTCCACGGAAGACTTGTGTGGCCCTCAGACACTCAGAACATGATGTTTTTCTGTTGGCACTGTAGCCTTTTCATATTAAAAGCCTCCTGCACCCAAAGAAAGGAACTATAGGACCCTAGGTGGGCTTTATAAGACTAGATTTGAGAGGACATGCTGTGGGGATGCACAAAGGGCTAGGAGAGTGATACAGGAGAGATCCCAGCCTGTTGTCAGTTCCAGTCCAGGTTCAAGCTGGGGTAGGAGGCTCAAAGCCCATGTAGAGGCAGGGTAGAGTTTGGCTGCTTTTTCAGGGTTCAAGGCTTGAAGGGTAAGGTTTCCCAGTACAACCCTCATTTACACTCAGAAAACTGGCACTAAACTCAGTACCCATATTCTGCAGGGAAGAGGGCATGGCAAATACAGAGCCCACAGAAGGGGATTCAATCAAGTTAAGGGAATGCATAAGGAAGATTTTCTTGGTGTCTGCACCACCAGTATCACCACTTTATGGACGAGAGAACTGAGGCCTACAAAGAGGAACTGATTTCTCCAAGTTCCCTGTTTACAGAGTCCAGCTTTGGTCACTCTAGGGTCTGAACATTCAGTCTTGCTTCTGGGCCATGGATGAGGGAAACTCTGGGTCTGTAGGTAGATAATGCAGGTGGGAAAAATCATCATGTGGGGTGTTAGTGACACGGGGTGCTGTGGATAGTCTCACATGCCTCCCTTTTTCAACTACCTCAAACTGATCCCTCATCTCCATTCACTGAGAATGAAGGCAAAGTCGCAGTCGGGAGAGGCATTCTGTGGACAGACCCTATAAGACTTATAAAAGGGTTCTCCCATTCCACTTCCTCCTGCTACTGGCACTTCCAGGCCTCAGTTTACCTTTATTGGACTCTTTGGCTATGTCCTTATACTCCATTCAAAGTGAGCTCTGAGCTTGCTGGGCACCAGCTCCTCAGAGCAAAGGAAAGAAGTGGTCATCATGGTGAGCTGAGCTTGGCGACCACAGTTGAACGAGGGAAAAGACTGGGCTTCCTGGAACTTGTGCCACCACCCCAAATAGGGCCCTCCTTGTCTGCCCCTCTGAAAGCCAGTGCAGTTCTCCATGCAGGATAGCTCTGGGCAACAGCCAAGCAAGACGTGCTGGCAGTCTCTGAGAACATGGAAGGGTTGTGCCAGGCATTCAGGGCAGGCCAAGGGCGGCAGGGGCAAGGCTTGAGGTCTGGCAGCTTCTGGGAGCTTGCCTGCAGATGTGGGGCTGGAAGCTGCCAAGGAGCAGACACTGAGTGCAGTCTCAGCAGCCTCCTCCTGGGGCATTGAGCCCTGCTGAGCAACCCTACCTCAACTTTGATAAATGGAAGGTGCTGCCTTCTACCAAGTTGTGCTGGGCTCCTGGGACTGTGCAGGTAACGAAATGCATGTGAGACAGGAGACATTAAGCACTGTATTTCCTTTCTCTGATCACTAAAGGTAAGCTTGTACCCAGGCTGCTTCCTGCTGCCTTCTAAGGTCATTTAGCTCCAGCCTAACACTTGAGTGTCAAATAGAGGGATGGGATGTGTGCTTCCCTGTATGCCACAAGGTGAGCAGAATCTGAGCCTTGTTAGTCAGGGCCAAATCTTACTACTTGTGGCTGTGGCACTGACAGAGTAGCTGGGCAGTCAGGTACAGCCTGCCACCAGAATTGGGGGTGGGAATTACCTGAATGTAGGTGTCAGAGGTACCTAGGATATATGTACTGGGTGCATCAAGGGAGAGACTTCTACCCTTCATTCCTTGCCCTAATGAGAAACTTCTGGAAAGAGCCAGACAGCAGATAATCCTGATCAGTTGGAGGAAGTACTAGGTTTCCTGGTCCCCTTGCAACTGACCCCATATGCCTGCCCATCTCCTCCCACTTACCAACAAAGTGTGGGCTCCTACTCACCATTTGCAGGAATTTTCAAAGAACAGGAGGATGTTGTTACTTCTCAATGGTGGGAAAGGAGACTCAGTGATTTTTTTTTAAACCTACACCATCCCTGGTGACCATGACACTGTTAACATTGATAGGTATCTAGTAGGCTTAGAGAATTTGTCCCAAACTCTTGCCCATGGCCTCACAGTGAGGTAAAATCAGGTTGTGATGTCATTGTGTCTGTCTGTCTACCTGCTCATCCCAAGCCCCACTCCTAGAGAAAGAGTAGCAAGGCAAATTCCAGATCCCAAAGAGCCCCCTTTGTTCTCATGTCTTGGGGTTCTCAAACTCCCTCTCCAATACCAGGTTCTGTACTGCTTGCCAGGAACTCTGGCTGGAGTGGGATTCAGCCTTATACATTCAGCTGGGAAAGGTCAAGATCATCTTCATCTTCAGTCTTCCAGGATCACTCATCCACACTGCCCCTATTCCTTGATATGAGTGAGGTCCTGTGCTGAGGTGTCTCTGTATAACCAACTGGCCTCCCTACAATGGAGAAGACCTGTTGCCAGGACTGTTCGGATGTGAGGGCCCCACTAGAAAATGGGTGGGGCATTTGAAAGCAGGGACAAAGGAGGAAGAGCAGGAGGGAGTCATGGTGGGTGTGGAGGTAGTGGGGGGGGGTGAGCAAGGAAGCTGAGGGACTCCAGTAGGTGCAGTATCAGAGGCCCTTGGTATTTTGGCCGCATTGGGGAGGCATACTGAGAATCCTGTGGGACCAAGGACAAGTGACTTCTGGGACCGACTTATGGTACTCTGTTTTTACAGGAGAGAAAGTGAGAGACAATGGTGGGTGAGCCCAGGCAAAAGGGAGATTGGAATGAAGTCTAATTCCCATTCCATCCCAAAACAGGGTGACAAAGAATCAAGTCCTCTGGAGAGAATCCCCCTGCAAATTGTCAAATATAGCCTCATTACAAATCTCTCTTCAGAGGATTTGACACTGTGACTGGAGTGCTATAGAACATTGCTGAGGGGCTGGAGAGATGGCTCAGCAGTTAGGAGCACTGACTGCTCTTCCAGAGGTCCTGAGTTCAATTCCCAGCAACCACATGGTGGCTCACAACCATCTGTAATGGGATCTGATGCCCTCTTCTGGTGTGTCTGAAGACAGCTACAGTGTACTCATATAAATGAAATAAATAGATCTTTAAAAATAATTTTTAAAAATGCCCATCTATCTATCTAAAAATATTGCTGAGATAAGCTCTGTCTTACCTCCACAGCATCCCTTGCCCTTCTATTCCACCATGTTTCTAATTCCCCAACAGCCTAGGGCTTTAGAGGGACTGAAAAAAGATTTGGGTCAGTTCTAGCAAGTTACTTGACATGATGGTCACCGGCTGGCACACCCATCTGGGCTTCTAAACTACTGGTTCAGATTCGCTTTGCATGTATTAGGACCTTGGCCTTTGTTCTGGGTAGGGAAGAGAAGCAGTGGTAGACCCAAGTGCTTTGGGGTAGAGAGAGAGCTAGTATAGGAGTGAGCCGAAAGGCCCAGCTGCCACACCCAGGTGGCCAGCTGGCTATGGAGCCCTCTCTACTGCTTGGATCAGAGCCTCCTCATGCTGCCTTGCCCTCGTGGCTTAGAGGCAGACCCACATCCTCCTATCAGCATATCCACATTACCTGTCCTCAAAGGCTCACCCTTCCCCCTTTAGCTTTCAGTGCAATACACAGTCATGTTCTACACAAAGCAACCCTGACCACCCACAAGCTCTCTTAGACTATAGGTGGCACAGGCAACTGATTGCATGTCCAGATGCCAGCCCTTGGGACTCTTGCTGGCATAGGGAACATCTTAAGCTTGTCTCAATTCCAGTCATTACAAGGCAGAAAACTGGCAGACTAGAGAGGCAACAGCTCCTAAACATGAAATTGGAGATACCCAGGTGCTATGCCCTTGGCCTAAGGAAGATTTCCTCTGCCTGACCCACCTACAGCTCTGGATCTCTTACTTTAGGCAGATGGGAGCCTGGTCCCACCCCTAGTGACAAGGTACTCTAGTCCCCCAACCTTCACCAGACTTGGTGAATGCCCAGTTGACGCTGTCTCTCTTGCTTCTTCTTCTGAATCCCTTGACAGGCCCCTCAGGGCTCCAAGCCACGTTTCTCCCTGGGAACATGGCACAATTTCCCCATTTTTTTTTTTTATCCCCATTCCATCCTCTGCCCATTGTGCATCTCAGTTCATGAGGGTTCTGGAAACAGAGCTAAGGTAACCAGGCAGGCAACCCAGGACCCTTATAGCTGGGACACTGTGGACCCACACCTTGTCCAGGTCAGGATGGAGGCAGAGCATTAGTTTGTGGTGAGTATGGAATATCAGGGCAAGGTGCCTAAGGGTGCCAGGGAGCACAAGTCTCTCTGACCACTCCAAGGGGGGACTGTGCCAATGCTGAGTTTTGCATTGGCTCCATCCTCCCCCTGACCTGGCCAGGTGCCAAGACCCCAAGAAAGGCTGAGCTGGGAGAGCAAAGCTAGCAGGAGTGAAGGGTGTGCCTGGGCCTTGCTATGAAGGGATAGGGCTATGGGTAGAGCTAGCATGCCATCCACCCAGCCCTGCTTCACTGATGCTCTGGGCAGTATCCCGGTGGAGCTCCCTGTCCACCCTCAGAAGCAGAGAAGCAAAAGCATAGGTGAGCTTAGCAACTGAGCAGTGTCAGAGAGGAAAGGAAAAGGAAGGGTAGGAAGAAAGTTCAGGAAAGAGGGTGGGGAGAAGAGGCAGAAATGTGGTGTTGATGAAAAGGACACAAAGCCTTTGCTAGGTGCCCTGGGGGAATAGAGAGAGCAGCAAGGAGGCGGTAAGAGTGTAGACACTGGGGCGGCAAGACTATAGATGCAGCAGGGCTGGTGTGGAGGCAGCAGGATTGCCAGCATTTTTGGTTGGTAAGGGTACAGCATAGCCAGAAATGAAGACAGGGAGGACAGATTGAAGTCTTTGTGGAGAGAGTGGAGTCAGTTCCCGGCTTGAGCAGGCCCTACCTGGGGAGGGGGAAGCAGCCAGGTGCAGGCTGGTTAGTTGGTGGACTAGGATGTCAGGCTGTCGGTTTGTCTGTCCGTCAGGGCCAACCGGGAGCAGCTGCTCGCTCCTGGGCAGTTCGTGGAGAGAGGGAGACAGAGGCGGTGGGAGGGAGGCTAAAGGCTGGGCGGGCGGGCCGACAGGGAGGGGACGGGGCGGAGAGGGAGACAAGGAGGGAGGGGGCTAGTGGAGCAGAGAGGGAGAAAAGGAGGGAGGAAGGGCAGCTGGAAGGGAGGGGAAGGCTTCCCGCCCCCTGGCAGCTTCAAAGGAAGCAATTTTCTTGTAGACAGGCTGGGCTATGTGGCACCCCTTCCCCTCACGCCCCCCACCCTGGCCCCTGCCTTAAGCATAGTTTGAAAGGACACACATTCACTTATTTAGAGACAGACCCTTGGTGTCTTTGGGCAGGCAGTCTCACAGAGTCAAACTTTCCATTGTCCAAAAGGGGACACTGAAGTGCTTGCTGCCATGCTGCCAGGCAGATGAGGAGAGGTAACCTGATGGCTACCCAGAACCTAGTCTGAAATCAGGGGTCAGTCAGTTTGAGGATCAGAGAAGTAGAGGATTGTAGGCTTCTGGAAGGGCTTGATCCAGGCTTCCACTGGCTCTGTTAGCCTTTCCTCTTCTCCATCCTTTCCTCCTTTCAAAAGAGGTATTTGTCTCCAGATTCTGCAGGCCTTCTTGACTCACATCCCTGAAGCTGAGAAGTTGGCAAAGCTGATTTGGAGGAGAGGAACAAGCTCCTTATCTTTTTGCTCAACCGCCAGGATGCAGTAACTATGGTCTCTCTTGGGGGCATTTCCTCCCTTCAATTTCAGGACCTAACTGGACTGGGCTGCCAAACCTCAGCTGCTTCTTGAGGGTCCAAATGAGACATGGTCCCTAGTGTAGCATCACCTGTCCAGTGATGTCCTATCTCTCCTTTGCCAGGGTAGCTTCCAAGATGTAAAGGTGGGCCCTTAGATGGTGGGAGAGACTGAATTGGGGAGCCACACTGAAATCTGAAGAAGGAACCAGGGACCAAGTGTAAGGAAGGGCAAACAAAGATACTTCAGGTGAGGGGCAGAGGCAGAGGCAGAGAGAGGCAGAGGCCCACTGGATAGAGGGCAGGGTGAAGTTCACTGCAAGTTGTCAGCTGAGGACAGAATCTCCAGTAGAATTTTGCCTGGAGCCAGCTTTCCTTCAAGAACCTTCTCTTCTGCCTGCAGAGAGGAGAAACATGGGAGAAGCATAATATGGGTTGGGAGCCAGTGGGTGCCTTTGGATTCCATTGTCCAGACCAGGAGACTGGGGAGCACTCAGTCTTCCCAGGCTGTTGTTTTTTTCTGCTTGTGTGTGTGTGTGTGTGTGTGTGTGTGTGTGTGTGTGTGTGTGTGTGTGTGTGTAGGATCTCGTGTAGCCCCAGCTGGCCTTCAACTCACTATGTAAGTGAAGTTGCTCTTAACTCCAGATTCCCATGTCTCTCCTCCTGAGTGCTGGAATTACAGCAGGTCCAAGGCACTTATGGAACATTCTGCTTGGTGAGTGCAGCCAATGGCAAAAGGCCACATCATGTCTGGCCTGTTCATGTGAGATTTCCAGAATGAAACAGAAAGAACCAGTATCTCACCAGTTCTGAGTCTTCAGTTTAAAACAATGAAACTGCTCTGAACATACTGAATGAAAACTGCTGAGTACTTCATTTAAACTGTATGCTTTGTATTTTATGTATCTTTTATCTCTTCTTTTTTTTTTCTTCTATTTTTGAGATAAAGTCCCACTAAATAACCTTGAACTCATGGTGAGAATTTTCATGTCTCCTGAATGCTGAAATTACAAAAGAGTGAGCCTCTACTATATCCAACAAGTATATTTCAATAAATCTTTCTTTTTTGCTTTGATTTTTGAGATAGGTTTTTTTGTACCCCATGCTGAACTCAGATTTGCTGTATAGTCCAGAATGACCTTGAACTCCTGATCCTTTTGCCTCCACCTCCTGAGTGCTGGAATTAGAAGCACAGACCACCATATCTAGCCAAGGTTTTTATTTTAAGGGCGAAAACTCACAGAATATATATCCACTGCCTCAGGCACATGTCTGTAAAGCCCTTATTAATCTGGTACCACCTGGCCTGAACCTACACTCACTGTTCTAGGGGTTTTTATTCAGGCCTTCAAGAGCCCCAGCCAGGAGAAGTATGATGGAGATAGTGATCACAAGCTAGAGCTGCTGTGACCCACTAGATCAGTGGTTTTTAACCTTCCTAATACTTCAACCCTATAATACCACTCTTCATTATTTTCATTGCTACTTCATAAGTGTGATTTTGCTACTGTTATGAATCATAATGCAAATATCTATGTTTTCTGATGGTCTTAGGCGACCCCTGAGAAAGGGTCCTTCCATCCCCAAAGGAGTCACTACCTACAGGTTGAGAACCACTGCACTAGAGGGACTCCTAGGGCATAGCTGAGTTCCACAAGGATGCAGGTATGTATTCTTGTTTCTTGCCTCAACAGAACTACTACAATCAGCATCAGACAGAGGCCCAGGAAGACTTTATGGAGGAGCCAGGAACAGTGAGCAGACTAGAGCAGGCAGAAGAGAGTCTCTTTGCCTTGTATAGGGAACAGCTGAGAAAATGTGCCCTAGGAGTAGGTGGGAGGCTGAGCAGTAAGCCAGCCTGTCTTCCTTACTGGAAGGAGCTTAAGGAGGTGACCCTTTGCATGGGGGCCAGGGGGAGAGAGTACACTTCCAGGTTCTTCCTTAAAGTTAGGAGATAGGTCAGGGCAGCACTTCCGTAAATATGCTTTTTTTGTGCCTGGAAGGTCCTTGTGTCTGTGGTTTACAGTCTGCAATAAGCTATAACTGCATGCCCAGCCCAGGGCCCATTGAGTCACTCAGCCTGGCCCTCTAATTTGGGGGCCACTCCCAGACCATCCAAGCAGCACCTCAGTCTTTGAGCCTGCCCCTCTCCTTCTTCTAGTTCCCCTTCCTCATGCCCCAACTTTCTCTGAGGAGGCTGGGAAACAACCTGGACCCCAACTGTAGCAAGGCTGGGGACAGAATGTCTTTGCTGCCTAGCAGCAGCAGCAGCAGCAGCAACAATCTCTTGCCCTTTGGCCTCCCATGCCTGGAAGGAGGCAGGGAAGTCAGGAGGAGGGCAGTGGGAGGAAAGGAAGACAGGAAGGAAGAACAGGCATTTTCTGAAGCCTCCAGGACTCCTAAGGAGGAGGCAACTATACAGCTGTCTTAGCTCCCCAGGAACCAGGGCAATCTTGTGCAGGAGGTTGGGAGACAGCTCTTCAGTGTGTAACTCCAGGTTACCCCAGACAGGAACAACTCCCCTACAACTCTAGCTTGTATGATTCTCCAGAGGCCTGGAGAAGGTTAGGCTATCTTGAGGAGCTACCTTCTCCCCCACCCCACCCCACCCCACCCCCTCCCTCACCTACCTTTCAGTCTGAGAAACCCTTTCTCTTGCTGATCAGAGCCAAGAATGCAAGGAGGAGCCTAACCCTTTATATGTATGGGAAATACATCCTTGAGTGGCCAGCACTACTTGCTGGGAGAAGCTGTGCTGTTGTGAACACCTACCATGGGCACCTGCACTCCCTGGGGACCTGGTTAGGAAACACTGCTGACTTCCTGTTCTGAGAAGCCAGCCCTCCATCCACCATTAGGCAGTTACTCTTCTGGCCTGCCCAGGGAACACCCTGGACAAGAGCTGGTAGAAGGGCAGTACACAGGACATCTTAAAGGGCTTATGTCTTGTGGAAGGGCCACAGAGGAAGGGAGTTAGGAAAAGGAGAGGACCCTTTTCCTAAGTAGAGGAGTCTCAGCCTGGCCTGTGTGGAAAGGGCCTGGCACTAGCTGCTGTCTGTCCCCCTACAGCTGTTTTGCAGCTGTTCTTGTCCTAGCTTCAAAGCTGAAAGGGAGGTGTGGGGGGGTGCTCATAGGGCAGCTGTGAACATGTTGGTTCTCGGTAAGCATAAAATACTCCCTTTTGGTGAAAGTCTCTGGGGTAGGGGTGAGCAGGGTCTGGAAGCCTGGCAGGTGACCCTTGCAGAGGTGGCAGCTGCTGAGAAAACTGCTCCAGGGGCTTCTACCCACCAGAGCTCATGCAGCTGGGTTGGCTTCAGGGTCCTTCTGCTAGGTTCCCTTTTGAGTCCTTCCCTGTCCTGTTCTCCTAGTTTATCCAGCCAGTCTAGTGCATGACTGCAGCTTGAACCTAGGCTCTCCACAACACTCCTTCTGTTTGTTCTGTCAGCCAGTGTTAATGGTCAGTCCAATGCGTGGCTTCTGAATAAGCTACAGAGACCCAGGGGACACCTTGGAACTCAAGGGAATCTGCGGTGCTTCAGTTGAAGCAGGTAGTGACCCTGTCCACATGGAATTTGTATACTACTGGACTGTGAGCAAGGTCATGCCTGGAGAATCAAAGAGATGATGGGAAAGAGTGCACCAGTCTCAGGGGACAAGGAAGACTTGTAGAAGAGAAGGTAGTATTCTAGGCTGTCTTTCAGCACTCTCTGCAGTGCTCCTGTGAGCTCCCACAAAGCCAGCCCTGAGCAACAGGACTCAGCCTCCAAGACCTGTCACATGCACATCAGAGCCACTTCTCTAGCAAGCATATTGCCCAGAATGCTTCCAAGTCCAAAGCCTTGCTAGGTACCCACTCTTGGTCCTCTGGCTATGTTCATGGTTGACACCTACACCTTCCATGGCTGAATAGAGTCAGGATATGAGACCCACAGATTGTAGATGGCAGCCCCTACTACCACTAAAGTAGCTACTGAGTGATGACCTGGAGCCTCAAGGTGGTATGAAATGGATGCTTGGTAGGTACAGGAGGTAGAGCAATTAGGGACACCACTTCTGCCAGTATGCCCAAGAGATAGCTGAGGTAGTGCTAGTGAGCCAAGCCTCCACTGTCTGGAAGCTTCCCAGTGCTGATGGCCAAGGCGTGGCTGGTGAAAGCTGGCACTCTCTACACAAGGAGCTTTTTTTGACCTTCCCCTGAGGACATAATCACACAGCATCTCTCCCCTCTGGGCCACCAGGGTTGTAATTTCAGGGATTGAAGGGGGCTCCTTGAAGGCCCAGCCTGCTTGCGTTTAACTATCTTTAGAGGCACAGTCTGGGGCATGGCCAGAAGAGAGAAAGTGAACCTGGACTGTATTGTGTCCTGTATAGATGATTGTCATCAAAGCTGAGGAGCCAGAAGGAGGCCATGAGGCACTTTGGGGCCCTGTGCTTTGAATAAGGCTGTACCTTAGGAGTGCTGCCTGGCTCTGGCCTGTGGAACCTGAAGGCTCTAGTAACTCTACTGGAGTCTAGCAGGTTTGAGGAAGGGCAGGCCAGGCCCTATCTTTCAGGCCCTCTAGCTGGGTTCCTGACAAAGGATAGTACATAGCCTGAGGACTGCAGAACTCAGTATTCCCCAAGTGGTAGCAGCTGCTATGGGACTAGGAGCTGGGGGTGGCCTTGTTACAAACAAGCATAGCTTGTTGAGCAAAGCTTACCCAGACCTGGGATCTAAAGCAAGAGGGAGGTTTGGTGTGATGGAATGTGGGGAAACCAGGCATGGAGGCTGGTGGGTTGCAGGACTTGGAAGCTGATTGCATGGGGGACAGAGAAAAGGGAGTGGAGATGCAAGGTCATGTTGAGTCCCCTGGAGGAGACACAGGCCAGCCTCAACAAATGCTTTGCTCCCCATTCTCATAGTCCACTTGAACTTAACAGTCACAGGAGTATCCTTTTGGTTCCTGTTGCCATTACCCTCAGTCCTATTCTGTTACCTTAGTGCCCCATTTTAATTTGGATATTGATGAGTATTTCCTTTTTTGCCACATGACCCCTCATCCCTGCCATCACCACCAACTGGGTTGCTACTGTTGTATTCTCTCAGCTACTCAGCATCCCGAGGTTCCCAGTTGGACTGCCTATACTGCTGGTGCCTGCCAAGTGACTCCCTAAGGGAGAGGTAGGCCAAGTAAGCATGGCATTGGGAAATGGAGGATACTGAAAGCTTAGCCCTGCCTGGGATTCTTTTTGGGGGATGTCCCTTGTACTACCAGCTCATATCTATTGCTGGCCAGCTCCTCCCACATCACCACTGGACTGAAAGGCCCTGAACTCCAGCTGCTGAGACCCTATAGCTGGCTCTCTTGGAGAATTAGATCATTCTTGCCTCATCTGTGCCTTGTTTGCTGGGCATCCTTAATTAGAGATGACCTGGGGACATAAAACCATGTTCCCTTTGTCTCATCTTGGCATCAGCCCAATTCTAGATTGCTCTTAGGGATAGTAGAGGCTAGGTTGATTGCAGTCCAATTTCAACCTTGATCATGAGGTGAGTCAAAGAATCATCTCATAGAATTTCTAAATTTAAATTCCCAGCATCTGTGTTGGGAACACCACAGCAGTTTTGTTCCTTGATCCATGCTCTGCCACCACATAGCAGCCTCCTAGACAAACTGGAAATAACCCAGGAGCCATTCTTAAGGAGATCCTGTTCCTTGCTCTCCTCCATCTGTGCAGGGGATTTCCAACCTGTCCTCGAGGGTCTAGAACTTATTGCTCTGACACACAGTGGGCTTCCTTCACTCATTAGCTCAGCAGGGCTAAGAATAGATAGGATGGGATGTTGAAGCTACCTACATCCTGTACCTTCTGGGTCTGAATTCAGACTGTGAAGAGGGTGGGGCTGGATGGACTAGGAGGCCAAAGCAGGATGGGCAGGGCCTGGGGTGGCTAGGCTGGGGAGCGGGAGTTGGGAAAGCTGGGAAAGCAAGTCCAGTGCCTCCAAGGCTGTTGACCTCTGACCCAACACAAACAGGAAGTGCCATATCTGTGGGCCCAGACCCGAGAGGAGAAGGAATGTGGGGATGAGTCCAAAGCAAACATTCCACCAGCTTCCTAGTCACCCCCACCCCCAGTCTGCTTGTCCTTTTTCTGCTGAGAACGGGGTGAGGTGGAGGGAATTGCTGCAGAATGAGACCAAAGCAAGACTGAATTCGCAGGCTCAGAGCCCAACTGGAACTGGTGGCAGGGATAGGGCTCTGTAGTCGGTATTTCTGTGCCCGTCCTCCATTTACACCCCCAAGGCAGGGATGGTCCTTCTCCTGCTTCATCCTACCTGCCTTGTCACCTAATGCTCTGGACTTGTAAGCTCTGGAAGCTGGGACCTCAGAACTTTTCCGATCTCAGCACAGGCAAGACTGAAAGGAAAAGTACAGCCTAGGATCCCTAAGACCAGGTTCTCAGCACAAAGGACATATATTTGCCCCAGAGGGACAGACGATGGAGATAAGGGACAAAGTCAGGAGGTAGAGGAAGAGGGGGAAGAGAAAGGGAACAAAGGAGGGCAGAGGAGTATTTGTCCTGGAAGGGGGGGTGGATGAAGTGCTGCTCCAGGACATAGAGGAGACACACGTGGCCCATAGGCAAATGGCGGTTTATAAAGGTAAAATGGGAACCCCTGTGTTAGGATGAGGTGTTTAATTTCAATTGGGCATGTTAATTAAGTGAGCCAAAGGGGGTTTTGATCACTGGACTTCAGTACTTTGAAGGCTAGACACCTTGGTAGTCAGTCTCAGGAGGAGGAAGTGGCCAAATAAGGAAACAGACTTTGGAGGCTAGCTGTAGGATGTAGCCTAAGGGTTTTTCAGCAAGGCAGAGGGAAAAGGGAAGAAGGGCAAGGCCTGACAGAGCCATACTTGCCATGCTCCGGACAACTAGAGTTCCCTTCAAAGACAATGGCTTCAGTGGTCTCATGGGGCTAGTCCTGTCTTCACAACTCAGTAGGGTTGAGCCATCACCATTCTGGCACTACAGGCTGGTCTAGGTAGTCAGTCAGTCAGTGACTTAGGTCAGGAAATAGTCACTGCAGATCCCCAGGGCTGGACCTTTGAGGTAGGCCTGGCTTTGCACAGACCAAGGCTTAGTCCTCAGTAACTGCTGGGTGAATGTGACTACTACTCCCTTCTCTGGCATCAGACCACATGGGTTATAACTTGATTCCACAGGAAGTGAGGTACATGCTGTTGGGCAAATTATTTTACCTGCTTGCATTTTAGTCTCCTATCTTCAAAATGTGGGTAGGATCCCGGATATTAGGCAGTCTGACTTGAGGATGGGTATGCACGGACAAAGATAAGGGCTACAGTATAAGGAACGGATAAAGGGCCTCAAACCTACTAATATGCAGCAGTCACCAGCTCCTGGTTACTTTAGGACAAAAGGTGTTTTGTGCTTCCCTTCCAACCTGCACCAGCAACCAAATGCTACTCTATGTCCTAGACCAGGACAGGAACACCTAATAGAGAAGAGGACTCAACTATAGGTGGTTTCCGGAACAATTAGGGTGAGCTGCAAGGGTTCAAGGCTCTGATGAGGAGGCTCTCAGAGGAACTATGGGAACCAGGTCTCTGAGCCCCATGCTAATGAAGCAGCATCTAGGATATGACTAGGGACCCTGTGGCAAGGAGAGCCAGAGCTCTCAGCTTGAATCTGAGGTGGAGGTGGGGGCTGCCAGAAGCTTGAATGAGGTACATTTATTACATTAAAGTGCAAAGCAGTGTTCCCTCAGCCCCTTGAATTCTACCAGGTCATTTTCTGAATTAAAAGGTCTTCCTCGATCATGTGAAAAGTGGGGGCATCTAAAACTGTCCAAGTGGTGCAAAGGTCTCAAGTGGAGCTTACTTTAGTTGTTTCTTTGCTGTGTCTGAAGAACCACACTGTGGTAGGCCTAGATACAGAAGAAGGTTATATGGATGGGGTGTCACAGGTCATTATTGTCCAGGTGTGTGTGTGTGTGTTAATGGATTGGAGTCCTGGGCCACAGGTGTGCCACAAATGGAATTCAGGAACACATATCTGTGAAAGGAGTGGCAAGGGGAGAGATAATCCAGAAAAGGTTAAACAGCATGGAGAGGGGGAGAAGGGAGGGAGGGAGGGATGGAGGGAGAGAGAGAGAGAGAGAGAGAGAGAGAGAGAGAGAGAGAGAGAGAGAGAGAGAGAGAGAGATCTACTGGGGTAAAGGCATATAGGGAAGCTAGGTTGGTGGTGGAGATCAGGTTGCCACTTTACTCTGGGCTACTATGAGCCCCTGTTACTCCATGGTAGATCCTTGAGACTCTGACTCTGCTGGCAAGCAAGATCTGGTCCTTGAAAACCTGAAAGAACAGAGGGTGGTAATGGACAGAATAAGTGAAGGCAGGAAAAGTGGCTTGTTAAAGTGACCTTTCACACTCCAGTGCCTGTAAGTGGAGCAAGTCATTGAGAGAGCTCCTCTGTCTCCTATCCCTGAAGGCTGCAGGCTACAGGCTGCATGTCTTCCATCAGCAGAGAAAACACCACAGTGCCGCAGTCAAGGAGAAGCAGGGGCTGAGCCTGTGTTTGACTAGCAGCCAGCCCCCTGCCCAGGCCCCACATCATCGTCAGGCGGGGGGGGGAGTGGAAAGCAGCTGGGTGGCCCCTCCCAGGCTGCTGTCTGCTTTCTTTTGCCCCTTGGCAAGAGGGGAAGAGGAAAAAAGAATAATTAAACCCAAACGTCTTGGTAACTTTTTCCTGGAATAAGAAGACATGGGGCGGGAGGTTCTGGTCCTGGGAATGATGGGCGGGACTGTCTGTGGACCCTTGCCTTCTGTCCCCACTACAGCCTGTCCTGTGTTGGTGACCAGCAGATCTCCATTAGCCTCTTGACAGCCCTCTCCCAACCTCCCTTAGCCTGTCCCACTCTTTCTAGAATTGGATCCTTAACTCTGTGACTTCTGGTCATTGTCATGGTGAAAGGTCTGTATGTAGCAACACCCTAACCAGCTGTCCAAACCAGAGGAAAGATTTGTTTAGGGTCTCCTGAGGAAGCCTACTCTCTCATACCTAGATTCTAGGTTTCTGTTGTGTTAGAACACCTGGTTGTGGGACTTTGTGATGTCAGCTCTAGGACACCACTGGTCTCTGTATTGCCCTCGCTTTCATGTCCCTTCCTGTAGCTGTTGCCTCAGTTAAAACCAGCTCTGGGCCTCCACATGGGGGTTCCTGAGTGCCAGTAGGGCAGGCATGGATATGGCTGAAGGAGGAGGATCTTGAGGTTGAGGGGTGAGTTGTGGGGGGAAGCCTTAGAAGTTGGCAAAAGCTTAGAGGAATAGGTGAAGGCACATCTCAGACAGGCCTGTTATAGATTCTCTGGAGTTTCCCAATTCCATGCTGCCCTTTAATACTTTCCTGCCCAACTCTCTGTGTTTCTGGGGCCTTTCCTTCTTTTCTAGTTTCCGTATGTCTGTAGAAGAATGTTCCCCCATGGTGCACACTCATGGGAGATTGATCATGCCTGGGATGTCAGGTGGTCCTCCTGAAGTTAGTTGCTATTGGGTCCCAGCACACTAAGGTATAGCTGCAATTCAGCACACTTTATCATCTTTTTGAGGAAGTTGGTGCCCAGCTCCTAGAACCAGGGGGTCACAAGGAAGGCCCAGCTTCATCTATGCCAAGGATCCTGGGAGCACTGGCTGGCTAGGCCATGGCTCCCCCAAGTTTCACAACTCACATCTCCAGAAAGCACTCCCAAATGGTAGTAGACATTTCAGGAGATAGTGTGGTCCAAGAAGACATGGGATGTACTCAAGGTGATAGTTAATTTTGATTTCCAGCTTATTTTGATTAATAAGCACCTAGGACATTAGTGAGGTATACTTCCCCCCCCCCCGTGTGTGTGTGTGTGTGTGTGTGTGTGTGTGTGTGTGTATAATTCCAGAGAACATTAACTGGGGACTTGCTCTGAATGTAAGCAGCACCATCCTATGGGCTGGGGGGGTCCTAAACTGTATAAGAAGGGCAAGAAACCTATTTTAGTTTGATTTCTATTGTGATAACACTATGGCCAAAAGAAACTTGAAGAGGAAAGGGTTTATTTTAGCTTACAGTTTACAGTCCATCATGAGGGGACGGCAAGGTGGGAACTGAAGAAAAAATCTTGGAGGAATGCTCTGGTTTGCTCTTCATGGTTTGCTCAGTGTGCTTTATTAAACAACTCAGGGCCACCTGCCTGGGGATGGTGCCACCTGCAGTGGGCCAGGCCATACCAATCTTTAATCAAGAAAATGTCCCACAGGCTAATCTGATGGAGGCAGTTCAATTGAGGCTCCTTTCCCCCCAGATGACTCAAGTTTGAACTAAATTAACAAAAAACTGTGGGTAGCTGTCCCTGTCATGCAACTCATTCCCTTGCAGCTGGCTGAGCTCTTTGGGGACTGACATAGGGGCTGGATGAACTGACTCTGCTGTTCCCTTGCTGCCTGTGCCTCTTTACTGCTTCTCCAGTTGCCCTGGTCCAAACCCCTTGCATGCACTTTAGAAGCTGCTGTGTTGTAGGCTCTGCGGGAAGTTGTCATGCATTTGAACTCATGTAGGGAGCAGGGCAAGGCTGGCAATGTGGACAACGGATTTCCATCCAGGTTAAGCTGCTTCAACTGCCTCTGATTCTAGGAGGGTGGAGGAGGCAGGATGGAGGTCTATCTGCTACTGGTCATGGAACAAGCCTGACTCTATGCCCATCCTAGCCAAGGAGCACCTCTATTTGGCTCCACTGTGGCTTCCTATCTGTTGTTGAACCTAGGCATGTTGAGGATATCTACTGCAAAGGAGACTGCCCCAGTAGGCCCATGTATCCTAAATCATGGGATCCATTCATGCTGGAGAGCTTCTTGCAGTGTCTTCTCTAGACCTGACCTCTAGGAGCTGGATGTTGTAGGCCAATGCAAAGCAATGGACAATGAACCCTTTGGGCCATCTGAAACCTAAAGTCCCCATCCCCAGACCTAGGCTCGGGCCCCAGAATGTAGGTGAAGAGGCTGCATTGCACCTTAGAGGCATGTGCATGCAGGCCTTGGGTGTCCAGTTTGTTCTTGCTCAGATCTAGCCACTCCAGGTTGGACAGTCCCAGGAACATACAAGTTGGAATCTTGGCAGTTTCATTCTCTCTATACACATAGGGCAACTATTTCCCATGCATCATTTTCTGTCTTCTCATTTCTTTAAAGTTATCTAGTTCTTCTGATTGTTCAGAGCAGGCAATAACCATCTAGACCAGTGTGCACAAGGCTGGCAGGGAGGCATGGCCTGCTCTGTGGTGCCCAGGTCTGTCTGTTATCAGCGCCCAGGCTCAGGCCCTTGTCTGCTTCCTGACCTCTTCTGTACATAGCTTATGGCTTCTGAGGTGCTCCTGTCAGTGTCTCAACCTCTGCTCTGTTCTTCTATTGGTGCCAGGCTTCTGGCCCAGATTGGCAGAAGGTCAATAAGAGGGAAAAGGCAGCCTTGGTTTAGTCACAAGCAACAAGAGCCCAACATGAGGGGCAAAGGCTTTTCCAGTGACTGAGTCTGGTAGGGGCTATATCTTTGGAGGGTTCCTCTCCTACCATTTATGCTTTACTTGACAAAGCCATGGTCAGTTTGGACCATGGCTTACCACACCCAGCCTTCCCACACCCAGCAGTCACCACTTGGGGGTTATCAGCCCTGACTAGTCCTTACCATTGGATGGTCCTCTTGGGCTTCAGATTCCTTCTGGTTTTCTGACCTCCTGCCTTTTTTCTCTGGCACTCCACTATAACCACTGCCCCTTCTTAGGCCCCTGGAGCCCTATAAAGGTTTCTGCTTCTCCACAGCTCCTCTGTCTTGATCCCTAGGACAAGCTATTGCCCATGGTTGAGGCTGCTGTGTGTCCATTCCATTGCTTAGACACTGTGTTTGCTCAGAGACTATTGGAAGTGACTTCTTCCTCAGGGCTGAGGCTGGCCTGGCGGGGTGACTTCCAGATAAGGGCTTGGTGAACTTGGTCCTTAGAGTGGACCAAGTCCAGCTCTGCCACCAATCTAGCTGCTCCTCTTCAGGCCTGTTTGGGTTACCCAGATCTTCAAAATGTGCCAATGTAGGCCAGAGTGGCTTGTAAGTCTAGTCCTCACCCACTGTAGGATATTGATGGTAGAGTGGTCATAACCCCTTTCTCTCCAGACCTTCCACTGCCATACTTCCTTCTCCAGAGGAGAGCCAGGGATCAAGCAAGGTGCTGTCCTGTGCCATTGGATGTCTAGAATGCCTCTGAGAGCTGAAGCAGTGCTTCTACTAGAGGCTCTCCAAGTCCATTAGAACAAGATGCAGGCTGGCTCCCAGGTCACAAGGAGAGTTTTGCTTGTCCTTGGTTGATGAGATCAGCCTACTCAGATCTTGGGTTAAAGCTCTCCTCGGTCCCTCTTCTCCAGTACCTCCCAGGGCATTTCCTCAGCATCCCCTTCTGCTCCCACCCAGTGCCAAGCAGGAGTCTAATGTTTTTGAGGAGATGAAGGCGTTACTGTCACCTGGCACATTTCACTTTTGGGAATGGCAGCCCCAGTGCCTGGTGTACTTAAACTCAAAGACTATCTTAAAGGGCTGTCAGCCACCTTAGTGAAAGGGTGATAATTCCTGGGAATTTCCATGTCCTAGAAGCTCAGTGGCTCAGAGGCCTATTACTACTCTGTGTTCAGGGAATAGGATAAAGGCCTAGATTCACACAACTTGTTCCTCCTGCCTTCATAGGCATAGGGCAGGGCTACCAACCACAACACTAAGCATGCCACACCTATAGTTCTTGTCTTGGGGCCCTGGAACCCAGATCTGCCTGCCAACCCACCTCCACATTTCCAGTCTTCCAAGATTCTCCTGTCCCAGAAGGCTTTGAGTTAGCTAGATTAACTCCCTACCAGCAAACCCTGACCCATTCTGAATGCCTCAGGTGAGCAACCTCCAGTAACTGCCTTTCTGCCCATCTACTCTAACCCAAGGGAACTCCAGTGGTAGAGCAAGGTGCTCTTCTTCCTGCCAGTGACAGCTACTCACTGTTGAAGGACCTGGACCACCTGGGTTGTGACTGCAGGATGGGCAAAGCTGCTGGGGCTAGTGGGGCCAAAACAGGTTCTCATTCAGCCCCTGCCTGGCCAGAGACCCCGCAGAGCCACCCAACCTAAAGAGACAGGATGGAAACATCATACCCTTTATGGTCCCCACGGGTAGGCCCTATTGGTCAGCAGAGAGCATGAAGAGCTGGGAGAGGTGGAATGGTGGTCACAACTGGATGGGACACGTGGACTACAGTGAAGGTAGGATAGCCCGAGACAATCCTGCCTGAGCTACTAGCTCTGACTTTGTTTCTGAAAGCCACCTCAGCCTACTCTGTCTCTCCTTCCCTTCTCAATATCACTTTTCTACCAAACCAATGAGTCTCTTGTGCCTAGCTCACTAGTCCACTGCTTCCACCTGAAGAGAAAGATAGGGAATCTTTTCTGGATCCAAGAGCATGTGCTTTTTCTGTAAGGCCCATATTGACTCTCCATTGGCCCAGACCCAGTACCTCCATGAATAGGGCATCTGTTTCCATACACTGTGGGCCTATGAAGCCCATTACAGGGCAGAATACCCACGATAGGTTGCCAGGTCCCACCTTCATGGCAGGGAAAGGAGAGGGGAGGGAGCCTTCTGGGTGCCCAGGAGATGGGGCAGGTGCCAGGGCTGTCTGGGGGCACTGAAGACTCTGGTTTCCACAAAAGCTGTTCATCCCCTGTGTTTCTGCCTTATGTAGTAGGAAAGCCTCCCATTCCACAGACATCAGAGACTTTGGGCTGCCTGGACATTGTCCTTCCTGTGGATAGGGATGGCTCTCAATGCTTCTGCCATTTCCCTTTCTTCCAGGCTTCTACTTTGTCCTCTGTGAAATGGGGGATAACATGTATCCTGTGTTCCTCATCAGAATGTGTGTGCCGTGGGGTGTATCCATCTCACAAGACACCCAGACTTCTTGATCAAGAGTCCCAGGCCACATATGCCCCTGTACTTCCCCAACACCAGGTGAACCTGAGGGACCCCTGTGGGTTAGGATAATGCCAAAGTAGAAAGGATGTTGAGCTTGAATGAAGGTTCTGCTGGGTAGAGGCAAAGGAGTGAAGACTGGAGCAAAAGGCAAAGAGTTGTCTACATGGGTTCCTTAAACAGCTCTCAGGGAGTGTCAGAAATCTCTGCTCCAACACTGGCCTGGACATCAGCCACTGGGTATCCTCACAGCCCCAGCTCTAAACCCAGTTCTAGGGGATGAGGGGGCAGGCGGCTGGGGCTGGCAAGCAGCACAGCTTGCCACAGGGCTCAGTTGTTTGGGGCCAGCATCGAGGAAGCTTTTCCTACGGTTCTGTCCAGTGTTGACTTATATTTGGAAGTGATCTGAAAAAAAAAATGAGTTAATTGTGGGCAAGGCTTGGATGAGGGTGGGGGAGAAAAAGAAGTAGTTGTGGGGGCAAAGAAGGACTACACCCTCAGCTCTATCTGCAAGTTTGAGTCTCTGTCCTGGGCCATAGGGCAGTGTGTAAGGCCTAGGAGAGGGTCAGGGACAGGAATTGAGGTTCGAAGGAGTCCCTGGCAAGTAGATTTTCACTGGATTCAACATTTCCCTGCTTGAGTCTAGTGAAACAGCTGTACTAGGGTTGGTGAGAGAAGAACCTGGAAATCACTGTCCTGGAGGAGGAGTCTCCACTCTGAATCACACAAAGTCCATTCCCAGCCCTTTCCCCACTCCTTTCCCCACTCCTGCCATGCAGGGTTCTTGTTTATGATCTGAACATTGGGACAACACCACACAAATCAGACACCAGGTCAGGGATGAGGCCAACATCTGACAAAGAATAGCCGGGACCCAGTCTTCTGTCTGGGAGACTATTCCTGAGGCTGGGAGAAGGGACTCCTCAGGTCTGAGAGGCCTGAAGCATGCAGTCCTCCTTTATTCTGGAAGGCCAGAGAGAGGGAACATCCCTCCACGACCACCATTTTATAGAGAAAGGGTGGGAGACTGGCTCAAGTCTCCTGATCTAGGCATTACAGAGGTTGGCTTAGAATCCAGGTCCCTGGAGATGCCCTTGGCTCTGCCCCTCCCCCTGACAGAGATGGATTCTGGAATCCTGGCCCCCTACCCATTTCCCCTGTTCTTGAAGCTCCCCAGGCTCTGACTAAACATCCTGCCATCTGGTTCCCATTAGCTGGGCTGGGGGGTGGGGAGAAGTCTACTCCCAGGTTTCTCTGGCACAGCCAGTCTGGGAGGGGGAGAGACATTCCCTCTTCCCTATCTAGGCAGGAAGTCCAAACAAGGTCCGAGGTGCTCCCAGTTCCCCAGCTCCTATGGATCCCTGGGCTGGATGCTGTTCTCTTGGTTTGGAAGTGCAGTGTCCAACCCAGGTGGGTACTTGGGGAATGATACTTCTGCAAGCTACTCTGTCCATCCAGAGTGCCCAGACATCTCTGGAACCTTGGGGGTCCTTGAGGGTCCCCATAGAGCAGAACCAGATTGTGGAGAGGAGCTCAGCAGCATCAACAGTTACCATAAATTTTGGGTTTTGTACTCCCCTCTCCTCAAGAGCTTATTTGCACACTCAGACTGAGCCAGGCAGGGCCCCAGGCCAGCACAGATTCTAAGCCCATGTCTGGAGAGGAGGGTGGGAGGGACACTGGGATTTTCCAGGAACTAGGATGAAGCCTGGGACTTGCTGTAAAGGGCTTCAGACTTAATGCTCTGTAATGACCTGACTGGTTCTGTGATTTCAGGAGCAAACCTCCCTGCTCAGTGCCTCAGTCTTTCTATTTCAATATGGCAAACAAGCTCTCTTAGAAAGCTACAGATATGGATTACAGACAGGGAGAAGAATCTGCTCTATACAATCACCATAGCTTCTAGCTGCACAATCCCAGAATTCCAAAGGTCTCCTGCCAACTTTGTTTTTCCTTCCTACATGGTCCTCTCCCTTTATGCAGAGCTTTTTGACCCTCAAGTCTTCTCAGAGCTACCCAACCTTAGGACTCTTCTCTCATCAGATGAGGATTGGAGAACAGATGTTTTTCTTACCACATACCCCTGAGCCACTGTAAGTGCAGGCACAGAGATCCCATCAGAAACAAAGAAACTGAATATTGCAGCTAGAGGAAGCAGCAGTTTTTGACAGATGATCTGACAAAGGCCTTGAGAAGTTGACTTGGGCAGAGATATTAATGAAAATGAAATATCCATGTAAAAAGCACTCTAGTAAACAGCCTTTCAAAAAATGGGGCTACCCAGTGCAAAGGCCCTGAGTTGAGAGAGTTTGACTTAAATTCAGAAACAGGAGGGATAGTGAAGTTGAGGGAGGGACTGAGACTGGGAAAGGACAGGAGGGTCCATTTGAGGAAGATGTCAAAGGTGATCAGGAAAAATTACCTTTGTCGTCAAAGAAAACAGAGTCACTGTGGGCTTCTCAGCAAATGAATTGCACAATTCAACTTGTAAATGTAGTCCTTGGCAGCCAGCTGAAACATAGACTCACTGGGGTCACAAAGACAGAAATGGGAAAAGGTGTGAAGGTGACTGAGCTGTCTAGGGGAGAAGTTGATCTTAGCTTGCCGTGGGTGAAATGACTATCAACTTCATACCTTTGTAAGCTTGGGAGCTGGACTGTAAGGGAAGGTTCAGCAAACATCCAAGTTGGTATCAGGAAAGTATCTGGAGCTCAAGAGAGATGTATTGATATCGTTGCTGCTCTGTCACCCAATACAGGGAATTCTGGCATTTGGCCAGTGCATGGAGTCTCTCCCATGTATCCTCACTCCTTCCAGGGTGCGGGGCAGAACAATTGTTTGATGTGTGTATGTGTGTGCTCTCGTGTGTGCGTGTGTGTGTGTGTGTGTGTGTGTGTGTGTGTGTGTGTGTGTATGAGCCCGTCTGTGTGTGCATGAGAATGAATGTGCATAAGTACACAAACATACTGAGTCTGCATATACACACATGGGCAGGCCTCAGGGCACATGCAGGCAGCTATTGTATGCCAGTAAAGATACAGGGGCCTTTCCCACTTAAAGCTTTCAGAAGAGAAAAGTAAAACTTTCCATGCTCTCCTCCTGCTGCCAGTGACCCTTCCCTAGAGGAAACTCAGCTTATTTTAATGCCATTGAAACCTCAGAGGATCTGCTCCCAATTAAAGAAGTACGCTTGCAGAGGCTTTTGTGAGCACTGTAGACAGAAGACCATTCACATTCACACTTATACCATCCTGTAGACTGCCTTGTCTGAGATGAGACTGGGAGATGGGGAGGGAGGGAACAGAACAGTTGTGGGGAAGGGTAGCTGGAGAGAGAATGGAGAGCAAGGCATTGACAGGCAGGATCCAAGGCCTTCTCTGGTTGGAGTGTGAGTGTCCTTGGGGAGGGTGCCAGAGGAAGGAGGGCTATAGAGGGCACCATGCAGCAAGGAGGACTTTGGGACCACTTTTCTCTCCTCCTTCCCAGCCTGAAATTCCAGTTGACTCCTGCCAAAAATGTGGGCTCCATTTGACTCTTCATGAAAGCTGTCTCACCCCACCAGGTGGGCCTCAAGCATGGGTCAGAGGCTGGATGGAAACTGGGGCTTGGCTTGGGGAAAAGAGGGATTTATGGTAAGAATGTAAAGTCGAGCACCCCCTCCCTGGCGGCCCTCTGAGTGGGCACGTTTGTGTTCCAGTCCTGGCGCCCAAGACTCTAGCTCCAGACGCATGTGACTCAGCCCTGCTGGCCTTGCCAAGAAGTCTAGACCCAAGAGTCTCCCTCTGAAGGGGGTGATCCTGCCGCTGTTTCCTCACGGTCTTGGCTGAGCCCTGAGCATATGCAGCTGCACACTTCATCCCGTTTTGTCCATTTACAGGCACAGCAATAGTGAGGGGTACTTGGAGGTGTGTACTTGAGCACAACAGTCCACAGGGGGTCCAGACCCTGCCCTAAAGAGTTAGGCCTGGGGAAGGAGAAAAAGCAGGCTACTCCTACTACCAGCTCATGGGCACCTGGGCAAAGGCTGGGCCCACCCTAGAGACTAGGCTGGGATCTCATTGGAGTCCCAAATTGGGCTATCCTCAGCCTGTCCTCATTGCTGGGGATTCATTTCCTTCCCTGAAACAAACAAATGGACTTCCCCCCCTTCTCTCTTGCCCTCGCTCTCTCTCACTCTGAGACAGGATCTCCCTATGTAGCCCAGGTTTCTCTACCCTGAAATACATTCTGTAAACCAGGCTGACATGGAACTCAGAGATCTGCTTGCTTCTGCCTCCCATGTTCTGAAATTAAGGGGACGTGCCATCCAGCTTGCTGTTTCTTTGAGTCTGAATTTGGTGTCCATGGTCCTTCTTCGAGACCTTCAGGGGTAGAATATCTGGGAGTGGAGGTTGCCTTGGTCCCTTGAAGGCTTCCTGGCCCTGAGCTAGCCTAACAAGTCAGCACCTTTGCAGAGAAGCTCTGCCTTGGGAGGGCCTATCTCTACTATTCCCTTCAGTCTCTTCTATTAGTAGTGTTTCACTGAGAATCCCAGATAAGGTTCCCATAGAAGCCTGGATCTAATACTAGAAGCAACATGAGTGCTTCATGACATTTTATTATCTGGTATCTTCCAGGGGCAGCCCCATGCTCTTAGGAAAGGATGCTTACTCCAGGAGCCCAACTCCACAAGTGGAAGGGTCTCACATGTCTCCACAGCCTGCCAGCCCATCCCTGGCACTGTGGGATTAGTGCCTGTCAACTGTTCTCCTTTTCCAACCTATGTGCCAAGCACTAACACGTGGCTTATGCCCTGCTGCAATACATTGCCAAGGTTTTTTCTCAAGATCATGGGCTGACTCTTGCTTCCTATATATCCTAGTTCTGCTCAAGGCCCTCCACCCTGCAGGCCTCAGGATCTAAATTTTAGCCCCATCACAATGTGCTCTTGAGGCTTCATCTCCATCCTATCTCCCTTATAGAACTCAAATCTTCTGGGCAGGATTGTCTGTAGGGCTCTTCCTACTCCTCTCTACTCCATTGTAGGCCCATTTCCATGTCTCTACATACTTCTCCAGCAAACACACCTTCCAAGACATGTAGCATCCTTCCTCTCCAGCCAGCTAATATTTAGACAGTGCTTTCTTGGAGATATGCTTCCTTATGAGCTTGAGTCTGTGTTGAAGATTCTGTGACTGGGCCTCTTCTTTCCTGTTGCTGAGCAGTCCTATGACTCTACATTTCCACCCCAGTCTCCAGTGGAGGTGCCATGACTGAATAGGAAGGTAGGTTGCCTCCTGCTGCTGTGGCCTTGGTGCAGGAGGCTAACCTCCATGGTTTCTGTGGATGGACTTTGCTTCTCTAGGCTCCACCTGGAGCTGTAGACAAAGTTGCTGAGTTGGGGAAAGACCTGCTCAGTGCTTTGGCTCCCTGGGACTGGGTGGAGAAGGAGGATTTTCTTCCAGAATACACAGCGGTTGGTTTCTTTTCCGTTCCTCAGGAGCAGATTCAGGAGCAGAGGCTATGGGAAGGGTGGAGGGAGGCAGCCACACTACAGTGGTTTCTCCCGCCAAATTCCCCAGTCCTAGGAAAGATCCACAGGAAAAACCCACAAGAATTTGAATGTCTGGGCTAGGGTCATGATTGAAATAAAATTTTCTTCTTTCTTTTTAAAGGAAGAAAAAACAAAAACAGAAAATGGCAAGAAAAAATAAAAATTGACCAAACAAAAAGTAAAATGAAAAATAAGCAACCAAATGCCCCTAATCCCCTTGTATTCCAGAAAAGATCTGAGGCCACATCAACCTTGTGGAGGGTAGAAAGGGGCCACTAAGTACTTTGCAATGAACTGAGCCCCTGCGCCAAATTGCTGGGCCTTCCTCTTAGATTTTTTCGGCTCAAATTGGGAGGCTCCATCTTGTCCTCTGAAGAGCTTGATATTACAAGTTCTTACTAAGGAATTAGGACCTGGCTCCTCATCAGGGCCAGTCTAAAGGCCCTTTTCTGGTTAGCCCCAAGCTCTTGTCTACTCCCTCCTTTCAGGATTCTATTGAGAGACCTCTCCAGTTAGAGAACTTCAGTTGCCTGCCAGCAACAACTCTCCCTACCTGTCTTTGTTTGCATTTATATCTATGCATCATATGCATGCAGTGTTCAAGGAATTTAGAAGAGGGCTTTGGGTCTTCTGGAACAGGAGTTATAGCTGGTTATGAGCTGCCATGTGGGTGCAGGGAACTAAACCTGGGTCCTCTGCAAGAGCAGCAAGTATTCTTAAGGGCCAAGACATCTCTCCAGCCCTCTACCTTACTTTTTGAAAAAGGGCTCTCACTGAATCTGAAGCTTCTCTGTTGGGTAGAATCATCTCAGCACTGTGTTTACAGGTATGCTCCTAAATTTAACTTTAAAACAAACACATTTTCCATTTCTCTCTCTCCCCCCTTCCCTCCCCCCTTTGAGCAAGGTCTCAAGTTGGCCTGGAATTCACTATGTAGTTGAGGTTGGCCTCAAATTTGTGATCCCAGCATATAAGTGCTGGGATTGCAATCATGTGCTTCACAACTGACTTTTTCTTGTCTCTTGATCTGTCTCCATGATCTCTCTTTGTGGAGATGGCAGTGCAATACACAGAAGATGTACACATTGAGTGCAATAGATTGTTACTGGCTCTTGGCTCCTGAACAACAATCACCCTTCAATTCCTTCTTGCCTTATCTGATCAGTTGATCCCAGGGTTGGAATGATAGCATTCTGGAGTTTTGGAATTCTAGGAAGGAGGGAGGCTCACTAATATTTCTTCAAATGTGTTGAGTTTGAGAAGCCCGAGAAACAGAGAGATTTTTAAGTGGACTGGGTGGGAATGAGGCACAAGAACATCCACGAAAGCCAAAGGTGGGATGGAGATGTGGGGCCCAGTCAGCATAATGATAACAATGAACATTTACCTGTCAGACTTCACCTTAGGAATTTCATAGAAATGATTGCCTCTTTTTATCCTCATTTGTAAACCAATGAGGTAAGTGCTCTCATTATCCAACATTTAACTGAGGGCAAGGAAGCACAGAGAGGTTAGGTAACTGGCTCAAAGTTTTCTTGGCGTGGTGATGCTTACCTGTTATCACAGTGCATTGAAGGCTGAAGTCAGCTACAAAGCCAAATCCTGGTTCAAACTTCTCCAAACAAAATAGACCACACAAACCAAAACAAAAGTTATACAGCCTGTGATTGGCAGAGCCAGATCTGAATTAAAGAACTTTCCCTCTGACTTCGTGTGTAAAGGAGACAAGACAGAACTCTGGGCCGAGAAATGGTCTTAAGTTTTTCTACCAAAGCTTGCCTTCATCAGTCAGGATCCATCAACTATTGTCAGAGAACCCGAACAAGGTAGGAGCGCCCCCTCCTGTATGAGCCTGACCCCTGTGAGTACCTCACTTGTGCCTCTAAAAGGAGCTACTCGGCTTTTGGTTAAGTCCTACTCGCCCCGCCTCCTCCCCTCCACCCCTCCCCTCCAGCCCTGCCTTTAGCCCGCCTCTGTCCTATCCTCGCCCAGCCCTCTTCTCTGTTCTTTGCTCCCTGAGGCGCGCGCAGGCGGTGACCGAGCGGCAGCCCAATGGGAAGGCTCATTGGGAATGAGGGTGGTCCTTCGTGACTCCAGTCCGAACGGTTGGCTCCGCCCCTGCCGCGCCGGTTGGTGGGCGGAGAGACCTAAGACACTGGCGAGCTTTTTAGCGGTGTGGCAGCGGCTTGTAAGCTTGGGGGCGTGAACCGGTTGTGGTTCAGAGCGCGAAACATGGCGGAGAAGGGTGCTGGTGGCGGGTCTGGTGACAGCTACTATGAAGATGTGGGTGATGATTGCGTGGTCAAGGCAGCTGTGGAGGTGTTCGAGAAGCTGAAGGTACTGTGCGCCGGGGGAACCGCTCCATGATAGGGGACCAGGCGGGGCCCTGTCCCAGCGCCTTTTGGAGCTTCCTGTGGACATTGACCGCACCACAGGGGTCCACAGTGGCAGGCTCTGGCAAAGCCTTGGGGGGCGACTTTTGGACCATTTGTCTTAGGTTTTTGGGTTTCTCGGACCTCTTTGGGGTTCTCGGACCTCTGCTCATGCTGTTCCAACAAAACATTGCAAGATTGAGGCTGGGAACTTGGAGCACATGCAAAAATGGAGAACGAAGGCCCCAATCTCAAAGAGCTGGAAGTGGGTGGAGTTGGGTTTGGGGGGACAGATGGGCTGAACATCTTGATTTTTTGTTGGGTCAGAGATAGTAACTCCAGGTGGGTTTAGGTACATGCTGCAGTGAGGAACATGACCCTATAAAGTTAGGGAGCTATCCCAGGCTCATTGGCCTCCTTGCTACCCTCTCTCCCATCTCCCCTTGCTACTGACTCAGTGATCACTTTCAGTCTCCCTCCACTGCCCCTCAGATTTAATCTTAGTCTTTCTAACCCACTCTTAGGCATGTTCCTAGTTTTGTGGCTGTGGATCCCAGAGGGAACACCCCTAAAAGTGGTGGGGCAGCAAGTCACAGGAGCAAATGTGGGGTGTAGATGAGGGACTTGAACTTTTGACAAGCCCAGGAAGGGGCACAAACTGATAGAAGTACTTTGCCACCCTACAATAACAGGCTTCCTTCTGACTTGCCTTTTCCTTGCTTAGGGTGCAAACTGCCCCTTCCTCGATGGTCTGTATATTACAGAACCAAAGACAATTATGGAACTGCTGTGTAGGCCCTCAAAGTACCGGTTGGACATACTGGAATGGATGTGTATACGGTAATGTTCTCTGTTCTTTCCTTTCCATGGAGTGTCTCCTGGGGGAGATGGGAATGTGTCCTTTTAGAGGGTCCCATAATCAAGCCAGCTCCAGGAAAGCAGCTGATTAGTTAACTGAGCCATGACCAAGATGGTGGAGAGGGGAGGTGGCCCTGGCAGTACAGGATGGATTTTAATGAAAGCCCTTTTTCTGCACCAGGCCACCTAGGCTTTTGATTGTGTTGAGGGATTTGATGTGGTCCATGTCACTGAGCTGTGATTACTGTCAGCTTGGTGGGCACCTGATGATCAGAGAGGATCATTGTCCAGAAACCCAGTGATGGAAGCGAGACTTCTAGATTGTTTCCCTTCTTCTCCACCCCAACTTGCAAAGAACAAAGGTTTTTCTTAGTCCATCCTAAGGGCAGTGCTTCTAGGACAGCCTGGGCTGGACCGGGGTTTTCAATGGAATGGAAGGTGTTGGAGGACTTTTTCCTTGCTGTTGTCTATGGAACTAGTTCTGTCCAGCTAGGAGCTCTCAAGGCCTGATGCTTACTGGAGAGCCTCATTGTTAAACTTATCTGTGTGCTTCCCCTGAAGGCCAGAGCTGCACACCCAAGTCACCAGAGCCTCTTTCACAATAGGGGCCTTCTAGTGTCTTAAAGCAGAGCCCAACAAGGCATTTTCTATGAAGGGACAGACATTGTTCCAACTCAGTCTTGCCAAGGTAGCACAACAACAGCATAGGTAGCATGTGCAGGAATGGATGGGTGGTGTAGCAATAACCCTTCTTTAAAAAATAAAACTGGGAGTCTATGCATGGGTTCATCTCTGTATAAGTAACTTTTCTTCACCTGATGTAATTGTCATCTCATGGGCTTACTTCCTCAGTCTGCTAACCTAGGCCTAGACCTGGAAGCTTCTAGCCTTCATACAGTCTTATCTAGGTCTAGAATGTT
>CM052722.1:112302179-112322249 GCA_028551405.1 Uromys caudimaculatus | reverse complement strand
AGTAGCTCCCCTTTCCTATCCTCGTGAGAATTGGGCGTATCCTATTCTGTCAATCTTTCTGATTCATCACTTTGTCTGCCATTCAATTAGACCTCACTTTCAAACATGGGGGCTTCCTTCTACAAACTAATTTTACCTTCATTGTTTGGAATTAAATGTGAGTACTAAGGGCATGTCTGTATTCCAGCCAGAGGGATTATAAAGGTGTATGCCAAGGCTGAGCCACACCACAACTAGAAACAGGTTTTTTCAATAAATAACACAATCTCAGGATTCAAAGTATGATCAAATATCCTGCAACATCTTTCCTTTAAACTTTGTATTGAATTGTGCTTTTTGAAAAGTGTATAATGAAGCAGGACTCCATGGTGCACACCTTTAATCCCAGCATGAAATAGGCAGAGGCAGATGGATTTCTGTGAGTTCCAGGCTAGCTTGGTCTACATAGGGAGTTCCAGGACAGCCAGGGCTACTTAGTGAGACCCTATCTCCAAAAACTAAACAAAAAAAGAAAAAAGTATAAAATGATCTTTTCTGAAAAGAGTGTAGCAATGGTAGAGGCAACCATTGCTCCTTCATTATATACTCACTGACCTCTATTTTTGTGTGTTGATCACTGCCTAGATATGTGCTAGGCTCAGGAAGTACCCAAGGGAAAGCCAGTTTCTGGCTCCAGCCAGCTTTCATTCCAAGAGAATAGAGTCTTCTAAAAGGTTAGGGCACCTTGGCCAAAGAGGCTACAGAGTTCCTTGGAAATCCTTATAATCAGGGCTGTCCAGGCTGAGAAGGAGTGAGTTGAAGTGATGACTTAGGTATACCAGGGCTAAATGGGAAGCCAGTGCTCCAGCAGGTGTACACTCAGGCCAAATAGTTAGGTGTCAAACTCCTCTGCAAATGGCCACACTCTTCTTGTGTACCCATCACTTGTGCGTGCATGCATGTGTGTGTGTGTGTGTGTGTGTGTGTGTGTGTTGGGGGAGAACTTTGAGCATTTCCATTTCTGAGGGAAATTTTTCTCAAGTATTTTCCCACAGTAATTGATGGTAAGAGTCACATGATATCAAGTAAATTATTTTAAAGTGGCTTTTCACTGGCATTTAGCAATTGTACAAGTAATTCTCTGTTTAGAGAGTAGGTATGGAGGGGTGGTGAGGAATTAGGCACATGACTGACTTTGCTGTTTTCTCACAGGGTCTGTCCCTCCTTGCAAGACAAGTTCAGCTCACTGAAAGGAAATGTAGCGGATTTGAAGATACAGGGTAGGTCTCTTTATGGGAATGTGCTATTTACTGGTAAATTCTGGGCAAGTCTGAGCTTGGTCACAGTGTCTCACTGAGTTGTGAAATTTCCATTAACTAATGTTTTACTTTGTATGGTGTATACTCTATGGATATTATTAGAGCCTTCTAGAATCAGGGCCTTCTGTGATATAGTGACTAGGAAGCTTTTTATGGGACCAAATAGTACATTGTTCTACCACAACACTAAGAGGTAGAGAGCATTGTTCTTTCTGGTGTCACCAGAGGTCTCTCAGTGTGCATATCATGTTTTTATGGCATTCCTAGGAGCCCCCTGATTGCTCTTTAATGTGGTTTTTCTTGTCACCATGTTAGTTTGATTTTGGTAGAACCTGTCCTTAACCTGGTGTGAATGTTAGGTAAAGATGAACAAGAAATGCTGTCTGTGTAAGTGGCTAGGTTTTCTGTCCTTATAGTATGGCCAAACATTGATAAAATTTAAAAATGCTAAGTTTTTCAAAAGCTTGCGTATATTCTGACCACTGCAGTGTGAGTGAGCTGGACTTAGGTCCTGAACTGTGCACCAGATGGCATTGCCAAATTAATTTTCTAGGGAGAGTTGTTTTCTTGGGTGTAGTAGGTTGTTGGTCTCAGAACAACCAGGCCTTCATCCCATCATCCCTGCTATCAGGGTTCCCCTCATAGACTTGGAAGTAGTATCTGAGTTCTCTGGTACACATGGGGAAAGCCCTGGCCTGTAGGCTGTCCTTGTTCATCCACAGTTTGGAGACTTCACTGGACCCAGCCTCACTTCCTTCTTTGAAGATGAAGGCTTTTGCCTTGTTCACCTCCTCAGAATGTGTTGAGTACTTATCTGAGTGGAAGTAGGAGACATGAGGACAGGGAATCGTTAGTTTCATTTGACATATGAGACAGTGTTTGATGTGCTAGAGTACAACAGTAAAGTGTATCACCCTCATGGAACTTATATGTTAGATGATGGGAAGCAGAAATGATAAAGAAGGCTGCAAGCTACCAGTTAAGGGAAAGGCAAAACGTACAGAGAGCTGGAATAAAGGTGATTTTATTGACAGAAAATGGCAAGAAGGGTGGAACTGAGCTCAGCTGAGAGTAATATCCATAGCAAGGGAACAACTAATGCAAAGGGATTGAAGTGGGCTATGCTTGGCAGCTTTGAGGAAGAGTAAGGAACAAAGATGGCTGGGGTAGAGGGGATAATGAGGTATGGGAAATTGGGAGGAGATAGGAATAGGTCCTACCAGGCCTTATAGGTCATAGAGGGCCATTGGCTTTTCTTCCAAAGAAGGCTTTGCCCTCTATTGGGTTCATCAGGCTCCTTGGGGATGCTGTAGTGAAAATATGAACACCCAGGCAGCAGCATAGCTCTTGCAGTAACTGAGGCAAGATATTAGGGGAATGAATAGATAAAAAGGTGTGGATTTGTTGAGAGGAGATCAGAAGGATCAGAAGAGTTTAAGGGCTGTGGTTGAAGCAGGCTGACTTGGAGGCATATTGGCATCTGAAGAGTTTTCCCAGGGCCATAGAGTTGTTACACAGATGCTCTGACACTACTTCCAGTGGATCTCTTCCAGCATGTCCTATACAGGTTTGTACCTGCTCTGCTCCTGCTGAGGCATAGCCTGGCCTGAGAGGGGGTGAAGGTACTGCTCTAACACTGGTGCTGGTTCGAAGCTCTCTGACCTTTGTTTATATACTAGATGGGCGTGTAAAAATTTGCTGGATACCGCAGAAGATATGGCTAGGTATTCCCTGTTCTTTGAGGGGCCTCAGACTCCTTATCTGTAAAATATAGCTTAGACTCACCCACTTTCAAGATGGCATGGCAGGAGAATGGGCCATGAGAGAGATTTGGTCCATCTGGTCTTTTGTGTTCCCCTGATGTGGGGAAAAAGCCTCTGTATCCTATATGCTGTAAGTGCTGGGATGTCTTGTATCCTCCTTTGTTTGGGTGGGTCTACAGTGACAAGGTCTTTGTATTCTAACAGAGATGGTGAAACTAGGCCATGAGCTGATGTTGTGTGCACCAGATGACCAGGATCTTCTGACGGTAAGAAAGGATCCTCTTCTGTCCCTGCACATGTTTTTTGTCTTGGGCTGGTGAGAGGATGGGAGAGGCTTCTGGCTCCAGAGCCTACATTGCTGGCAAGACTGCTTCTCTAGGCATCCCCAGGTTAAGCATTGTGAGAAATCTTTCATGGAGACAAACATTTGGGAGAGCTAATGAATGAACCATTTTTGGTGGGGTTGTATTCCATTGTGCTGTTTAGTCTCTATCCAGTTAGGGTTTGCTTTTAAGTAGAGCTGGTTCATGGAGATTGTAAGCAGCAAGAACAAAGAATTCCCATCTCCTTCCTGCCACTGGCCCCATGTCAACCTCCCTCAATGTAGGAATATTTGTTACCTCAGTAAGCCAACACAGATAAAGATAACTTTATCTCCCAAGTATGTATCCAATGGACTATGCTTCTCTTGTTTTCTGGTTGGAAGTTGTTACATGGTTCTTTGCTGATACTTTATCCTTTCTGTTTCTTGTTTACAATTGCTCATTCAAGCATTTTTCTAATGACTACTTAAAACTGTCAGTTCATCTGCCTTTCTATAATCCCTATATTGGCATCTGATGAGCATCTTTTCTTGTACAAGTTGAGGTCTTTGTGGTTTTTCATGTGTTGGGTGATTGTGACTTTGTCCTGCCAATGTTGGTTATTACTTGGATCTTGTTAAATTTCATGTAAAGATTCATATGTTCCAGTAGGCTCTAGATTTGCTTTAGTTTATGCAGCCAGGTCCACCCCTCCTCTCTGGCCTGAACTTCCACTGTCAGCTTACCTTCTTCCCATCTATCCTGCATGCACCACCCAGTGGTCACCTTGAGGCTTGAGCCTGGCTTCACCCCTGGCTTAGTCATCTATGCATAGTTAGGGCTGGAACAGACTTTCCAAAACTGATTTTTGGAGTCATTTTCTTCACCTCTTTCCTCTCTGCCATTCTCTAAGCTTTTCACTTCCTCAGAGCTTTCCTTTTCTATCCTCCAGCTACAACCCATTTGCATGACTGATAGGAACCTCATACATTTTCATAGGGACACAAATGATGCAACTACTGTGGAAGACAGTTAACACAGATGTACCAGAATTCACTGTGAATGTTTATAGATGCCCATTAACTGGTGAGGTAATTTTCACGAAAGAAGACGTTGCTGCTACATGTGACAACATAGATGATGTTTGAGGAAGTTATACTAAGTGAAAAGCAATAATAAATTGTAGTATAAGGTCATAATAAATTGTCACATACTGCAAGATTCCTTGTGTGTGGACTGTTCAGAAGAGGTGAGTCCATAATGAAAGATAGGAGCATAGTGATTGTTAGGGGCTCAGGCACAGGTAAATAAGAAATGACTGTCAGTGGGTTTAGAGTTTGTTTTGGGGATGCTAGAGATGTTTCTAAAATGTGGCTATGAGACTGAAAAGATGATTCAGTGGTTAAGAGAACTTGCTCCTCTTCCAGGGGAGTGGGTTAGATTCCTAGCACCTATATGGTGGCTCACAACCACTTGTAACTCCAGTTCCAAGGGATATAGTAGCTTCTTGGCCTCCTTGGGTACTTCACTCATGTGGTACACAGATATCCATGCAGGAAAACACTCAGACACATAAAATAAATAAATTTTAAAAAGATTACTATGATAATGACCTCTTGGCTCCTTGACTATTCTAACAACCACTGCATTATACATTTAAAATTTTTAACATTTAATTTAATTTAACAGAATTTAACACAGTGAATCAAAATTTAACAAACAAAAAAACACTGTAGCCAAATTAAAAAAAAACATCTAGGAGAACAGCAAGTGCAAGAGACCTGCAGTAGTCTGTGCTTGATGTGTTCAGAAAACTGTCAGCGGACTGATTAGGGTAGAGCAGAATGAAAACAAGGAAAGGGAATAGAACAGAGTGGGTAGATATAATGGCCTTTGTAGGCCAGAGGAGGCTTTAGCATATATAGGGTAGTAGCTTGGAGCTGAGGGACATGGATTTCTATCTAGTCTGACAGTGATGGCTATGGCTAATGTGTGGAGTAGACTGTGAGAGACCTGTTGGCAGGTTACAGCACTGGCCAGGTATGTAAGCAGATATCTTGAGTGGTAGTGGTGGTGGGGAAATTGGAGTAGTGGCTAAATTCAGCTGGACCTACTGGATTTGCTGATATAGTAAGGTGTAGGCAAGGGAAGATTCTACAATCGTACTCTAGAAAGATCTGGAGAATGAGTTCACAAAGGCTTCTACCTCACCATATCTGTAGACCTTTCCAGAGTGTGATTATTAGTCTTGCCCTTTGCTGGAGAGTAGAGAGGAGACAGATAGGGTATGGTATAGTGATGGGCTTCAGTAAGGTGGCCACAGAGCAACCTGCTGGAGGCTAGCACAAGGGCCAGTCTTATGGCAGTCTGGGTCTTGTACGGCCTGGATCCTGGTCATCCATAAGGGTCTTAAGTGGCTTTGTGGAGCCATTCTTGTGTTTTGATCTGGACTGGTTCCAGTTTAAACAGTGTATTGACTCTTTACCCCAGACTGCCCTGCAGATGTGTTTCTTAGGCAAATGGGGAAATTGAGTCAACAAGAAAGAGCAAAAGGGTCTCAGTGTCAAGTTAAGGACATGACTTGGAGGATTTGGAGTGGGTCTTGCTAACTCAGTCATGGAGGTAGCATTTGGGTCTCTTTGGAACTGTAAGTCTTGGAACTGTACTGCCTCCAAGTCTACTCCTCACCAGGGGCAACTGGGCCCTTTCCCTTCAGCATGCTCTGCATTCAGCACCAGCTTTCAGTGCTTGTTTTTCTTGAAGGGGATTTTTGTAAGTTGCTGGGAGTGGTGATTGAGTGACTCTTTGATTTTTCTTCCTCAGAACAGTGTGTGCCGTGCTTGGGTGGTAAGGGATGGGCCTTGCTTTATGCCTTATTTGCACAGGAATTTGTGGTGTGGTTATGACCTCTAAAATAGTATCTGCTCCTGGGGATCATCAACTTTCTAGAAAAAGGCAAGCCTTGAACTCTTCATTGGGCAACTCCCTGCATCACCTGGGCAGAGGGGCAGTCTAGACCCCTGCTGGAAAACAGGCCACCCCCAGGCCTCATGTTGTGCCTATTGGCCTCTGCCATTCTTGGCCAGGAGGGATTGACTGAGGATACCAGATCTTTACTTGGAGGTGTTCCTGAGGATTAGGCCACCATCAGATCCCTGTGAGTTCTATTCTGCTTTAGTAGGCCCTGCTACATGCCACCCACCTACTGAATAAGCCTTCCCCTCTGGCTGTGTGACAAATATGTTTTGACAACAGTTTGCGTTTTGCATTTACAGCAGTCTTCCAAGTATCATTGCAGCCTGAAATGTGGCAGAAGTCTGAGGATGCTATTACTGAGCCAGTTCAAGAGGCTACCAGCAGGGGTCAGGGACAGGGAAGAGGAACTGTCTAGCCAGCCCCCTTGCCGCTGGCTACAGCAAGGGCAACATAGGATCGGGCACCTGGAACAGCTGGCTAGGTCTTGCTGGGTCTAGTGGCAAATGTGTGTGGCTTTTCCTGCCAGGGCTGTGAATATCCCCAGAAGCAACTACAGTTCATGGACAAGTTACTGGATATGATGCGGAGCCTGGCCACTGGATGTTCCAGTAGTTCTAGGTAAAGGTGTCAGTGTTACAGGCAGGTGTCCTGACAGCTGGTCTTAGTCTTAGCTGTGGAGATGGTAGGGTGGTGAGGGAATGTGTTCCCCTCTGGTGACAGTAGCCATGTGCTGATACAGGAATTATAGGACTAATAAATTGAGACAGCTCCCTCTAGTCACCATCTTGGGGGTTAGGCTAGCTGCTAAGAGGCCAGGCAGTGGCTCAGCAAAAGGTAGCTGTATTTCTAGGATGCTGGGTCATGGCCTGAGATTCCTGCACTATAGACCTTGGGGGAACTAACCTAGGCGTATAGGAGAGGAATTAGAATGTCTGCAAACAAGAGGGCATCAGAGAGGCTAAAGCAAGCAGAGACTGGGAGGGATATAGGCATTAGAATTCCCCATCCTTGGGACTGCTAGACCAGTGCTCCTGTTGGTAACTGTACTCAGGGCCTGTCCTGATTTTGTAGCCCGAAGGAACACCTTGAAGACACCACAGAGAAGAATGAGGCCTTGCTTGGGGAGCTCTTCTCCAGCCCCAACCTATGGGCAATTTTGAAACCTGAGAGTGACCCATGGCCCCTAGACATGCAGTCCTCTCTCAGCAAGCAATGTGATGACCTGCCAAAGTAGGTGTCTGGGAGGGCTCTAGTCCTAGTACCACCCCATCTTGCTTCTGTTCAGCAAGATGGACCTTACAGTGGCCTACTGCCTATAGCAGCAATAGCAGAGAGCAGACAGTGTCCCTACTTTTTTTCCCCTGCAGGGCTGGCCCCTCTGCCCAGTCAGAGGGAGAAAAGGTGGCAGATCTGGCCAGGCAGCTTCAGGAGAGTGCTACTAAGCTTCAGACACTCCGAGACCAGGTGAAGAATACCAGCTCTGGGGGTTTTGGGACTTGGGGAACAGGCTCTGCTGAGTTCTAGGGAAGGTGGTATTCCCCGCAGCTTGGTGTGCTGTGAGGCTTCAGTGAGATGCAATGGGAGTGTGGAGGTAGGTACTAAGGGTCGGAGCATGAAAGGAAAGAATAATACTTCAGATGGCAGCCATGCATCAGGCCTGAACTGCATACTTTCACATATCTTCTCAAATTCAGCCCTACTGGCATCTGTTGATTGGACTAGATATTTAGCTATCGAGACTGTAATCTGTGCAAGCATTAACCTCATGGCTGAGGCCCCATTCACACCCTCCCTATCTTTTTGTTTATGTAGACTTTTTTCCTGTCAATTTGTGCCATATTATGTCAACTTGTGCTATGTTATGTGGGCTGGTGACATCCTAGGCTGGCTGGGTAGGGCAGCCTCAAATGACTGTCAACCTTCATTTTGCAGTGCTTTGCACAGCATAAAGCAGGGACTGACACTAGCACCATAGACCAGAAACTCCGTCTGGTTACCTCTGACTTCTACCAGCTCATCTTGGCCTTCCTGCAAGTCTATGATGATGAGCTACGCGAGTGCTGCCAGCGCCCAGTACCCAGCCTGCACCCAAGTGGGCCCATCATCCAAGCTGTCTATCAGACTCTGGCTTCCTGTGGCCAAGTGAGATACCTGCCCCCCAACTCTGTGGTGCCCAGCACCTCAAGAGCACATGCCCACCAGGCCTGGGCTCAGGACCTTAGCAACCCCTGGTGTCAAGTGTACGGGCTAGGGAAGAGCTTGAGAGGGCTTAGCCTGGGTTCCTCAACCAGTCACATGGTAGAACTCTGGATTGTGGGACCTTTGTCAGATGAGGACAAACATTTCTGGTACCTTGAGGAGGTGATGAAAGCTGATATGGACATTTTCTCTAAGAGATCCCCTCCAGGCAGTTTCCATTCTTCTCTTAACCCTTAGGGAAGCTTATGTATTGCTTGCACTGGATTCTACTTGACTCAGTATGATGTCCTGGTCCTAGCGTCCATGCTGTTAGTTCACTGTTTTCATATGCCCAAACATGCCAGGCTATTTTTGTCTGACTGAGCACTAGGCCAGCTAGGCAAACAAGATGGTAGACAGTTGGGTTTGTGGCTAAGCCATTGAGTGAATGTGGCTCACTTGGCTCTTCTGTATTTCAGGTTTTCAGAGTCCAGGCTTACCAGCTGAACTAATTCTCATCACTGTAGCTATAATGTGTGTAACTCTGACTTTGGCTCACAATGCCATGATGTTGATTTTAGGTTATAACAAGAAAACCCAAGCCTTCCGAGTCTCTCATGAGACTCTCCCAGTAGAGGGAAGCTCTTATCACAAAGGCACTTTTTTCATAGGTTATCTCCCCACCTGCCATTTGCTTTGCTCAGGCAGCACAATGTGCCATGCTAGCATGTCACTAAGAACTGAGGGCTGCCAGAGTAACACAATAATGTAGAGTTCCCACTGAGTGAGGAAAAAGGAGACTTAGGTTTGAAGAGCATCTCTCCAGATGAGAATTCTGCCTCTTTCTGTTGGCTGTCTGTCTTTGGGGGCTTCAGTGTAAGCTTGGGTAGAAAGCAACAGATGCCATCTCTATGTCAGACTAGCTTCACTAAGGCCTGCATGCCCCTCTTGGTCTTGACAGTTGTTGAGAGCAGTCATGGAGATTGCAGATACCTCTGCTGAAGCTATGGAAGCAGCAAGGAGGCAGGAAGGAGAGCCAAACTGTTGGAGCAGCAACAACTCTGGAATAAGCCTAGGTAAGTACCTGGGTGTGAGGGGCAGCTGTCCTTTCCTACTTAACCCAGGTCTACTCCATGGCAGGGCCTCTTCTTTCTGTGCTGTGCCAGCCCTTAGGAGACTGTCAGCTTAGTTTTTTCTTTTAATGTTTGTTTCCTTTCCCTTAGAAAAAAATGGTTTTGCATTCTTGGCAGAAAAGTGGTATAACTCAGAAATGTGTAGATGTAAAACTAAAGGAAATGAAACACATTCTGGCAACCATAGGCCCTGGGTGTGAGAATTTTCATCAGTTTCTTGCTATTTTCCCTATTATCGTTTCCTTTCTTTTTATATTATTGTTATTAGATAGGAGCAAAATTGTATCAATTTAATTTTCATCTTACCTCCTCCTCTCTAAGTTTGTTTTTGTACTGTTTGTTTTTTTAGGTGAGGTCTCTCTATATAGCCCAGGTTTGCCTTGAATTCATGGTTATTTTCTTGCTTCAGCCTTCTGAGTACTGGGATGAAAGGCCTGTAATACCTCCATTAATGGGTGTGGCTATGTTTCAGTGTAGCTGTCCAGGGGCCTACAGTGGGACAGGTTTACCTGAAAGGAGGGCTGGAAATGAAAGGGGGGGGGCGAGAGAAGCATGAAGCCAAGACAAGGTTCCGATCAAGGCTCCAAGTTTAATAATAAGCTTTGCGTATATAAAGGGAAAACCCACAAAACCTATCCCCTGCTTTAGCTGTAGTATGTTGTAGAGCAAGGTCAGTGCAGGCAGCCAAAACAGCTAACTTCCCATGGGAACTTGCAACTGCAGCCAAGGCAGAGGTCTCTGTCCAGGTTGATAAGACCTGTCATGGCAAATGTTCAAGGTCTGCTTAGTCTGCTCAAGGCTGGGAAGGTTACAATTCCCCATTTTTTGTTTTTTAAAGATGAGCAGTACCAGTTGCTGGATGGGGGCACAAGATTTACTTGTTTTCCATAATCCCGTCTAGGGTATAGAGTAGCCACGCAACCGTGTCTGTCTTAGGTCGGTGTCTATATTGCTCCTTCTTACTTGTCATGGAAGCATGCATAGCCTTGATGTATGTTCTGTCTTAGGTGGATAGGAGTTCAAGAACACTTTTACCCATCTCTGACTAACTGGTCTTCTATAGCACACTCTTTCCCATATAGACCAAAGCCACGAAGGACATATTAAAGTTGCATATGCACTTAATGCATTTCTTCATAGCATGAATGACTGCCATGGTGAATAGCTGAGCTTGCTGAAAGTGATCTTGTATGAAAGCAACCAACCTGTTTAAAATACAAAGTCCAATAATTAAAAGTAACAAAATTATAATTAATGGTCCAAGCAGTGTAGAAATTAAAGTTGTAAGACATGGAGAAGTAGAAAACCAGGATTCAAACCATCCCTGATTCTGTTCTCTTTCTCTTTTCCTTTTGGCCAGTACTTTTTGATCTTTAGCCATAGAATTCTTTACTACTCCTGAATGATCAATGTAAAAACAATATTCTTTGTGGAGAGCTGTACATAGTCCTTCCTGTTGAAGGAATAAAAGATCAAGTCCTCTCCTGTTTTAAAGAACTACCTCAGACAAGGAAGTTAGAGACTCTTGCAAATAAGAAATAGAAGTTTCTATCCTTTCTATATCTGTATCTATTGCTGTTCTAATTCTCATAATTTTTTCCTTGCAAAACTAGGGCAGATGTGCCTGTAGCTGCTCCTCTCTCACTGAGACCCATCAGTACTGAAATAGTTAATGTTGTAGCAAGTTCTCTCTTGGGGCAAGAAAAGTCTCCATCCCAATGATCCAAGAGCTCGTCATAAGAATGATAAATGAGCCTAGGAATAAGTTGAACCAACATACAAAAATCTTTGGAGCTATCAAACACTTGTGTATGAATGCATGGTGTAAGACCTGTGGAACAAACCCACCATCCCTCTTTAGGAGGAATACGATAAGATCAAGAAGTGGAAACAGTAAGCGTTTGATTGCATAAGCTCTGTCTTTTATGTTTATGAATTTTCCCTATGCAAGTACCTAGTCCATAAACTTCATGTAGAGAAAGATCTATGCTAGATTTCTAATTCCATTGACAATCAGAAGAGCTATTAGAATAAGAAATATTTCTAGATAATAAAGCAATACCTTCATAATAAGGAGGAGCCATGTCATAGCAAAGCCAACAAGAGCGGGAGCACACAATACATGTCCACCATTAATTCTGTCAGAGGAGTACAAATGTAGAAAAGCTAGTGGTGGCAACTGTAGGACTATGAGGAATACCAGACACTGGAGAAGAAAATAAGAAAGCAGTATTATTCCTATTCCTATTAGTACTATTCCTTTTATTATCTTTATTATTCCTCTTTTTGGGCTTATTTATGATCTTATTAGGTCCTACTGAAAAAGAAATAGGCTCAATTGTAAGCTTAATGGTAAAGACTAATCCATCATCATAACCATTTTTATATAATCTAAGACCCCAAGTCCTTCCTTTAAGCCAGTCTTCTCTAACCTTTTTGCTAGACTTGATGAATTTCACTACAATGGGATTACAAGAAAGGCTAACACAAGATCCTACTCCTGTCCATGACCCAGACAGCACAATTGAGGTACAACTAAGGCCATGACAATAATAACGTTCATTGCCTTTACAACTAGAACTAGACAGGCCAGGACCTGTTGAATTCCTAGCTACTATAATTAAATCTCCTTGGGACTTCCAATAAACATTTCCTGTGGTCTCACATCCACAAGCAGCACAGAAAAAATCTTCTGTACTTCCACAATTATGAGCCTGAGATCTTGTCCTGCCATCTCGGGGGCACACATAAAAAGAATTAAGTGCGTAGATTGTCTCTAAGCACCGGATGTCCACATCCCAAATTTCCAATTAAACCTTTACATGAACAAGGTTTGGGGGGGGCAGGACTCTTTTCCATCACACTCAGGTAAACCCCCATGGGGTGATTGATTAGGTATATCCCAAGTGCCTACGCCTGCTGCAAGCTGACAGAGATCAAAAAACAAGATCAGGCTACCAGGTGTAAAGAGGGTGTCCCAGGGAGCTAACTGAGTATACTTGGTCTCCAGTGAGTGTAGAGACAACACTCTACGTTAATTTAGCTGACTGATGAGGATTCTGAACTGTCTCCATCATTGGTATCATCATCATTAGAAGGCTCAGGATCCGTGTCCACTTGACGAACCAATCTTTCAGGCAGCCATCGAGCTCCATTTTCTTTCTGTGAAAAAACACAAACAGAATCTCGTCCCCATATTAAAACAGGGTTGGAACTATTCCATGTATTAGGTAGGGGGTCTTGCCATTTAACCATGGCATATGAGCTAGAAGTAACTGAATGCCAGTGACAATCTGCTGCAGACTGACCTTTTGCATCAGTTTGCAAAAAAATTAAAACAAATAAGACAAAAGCAAGATGTGCTTTTGGTGACTTTGGAGGGTATAACTCCCCCTTTTTTGTTTTTAAAAGCCAATTTTTCAGAGTACAATGTGCACGTTCAACAATTCCTTGTCCCATTGGATTATAAGGAATTCCAGTTTTATGTTCAATACCAAATTCCTTACAAAATTGTATAAAGTTGTTTCCAGTATATGCTGGCCCATTATCCATCTTGATGACTTTAGGCAATCCCATAGCATTGAAATCTTATAAGCAATGATCAATTACATTTCTAGACGCTTCTCCCATATGTAAAGAGGCAAAAAGGAATCCTGAACAAGTGTCAATACAGACATGTATATATTTCAGTTTTCCAAATTCTGCATAGGGTTACATCCATTTGCCAAATATGATTGGGCATAAGGCCTCGTGGATTAACCCCTAAATGAGGAACTGGAGATAATGTAAGACAGTGTGTTGTTTTACAATCATTCTAGTCTGCTCCTTAGTGATCTTATGTGGAAGCCTTAAAGTGTGACTAGAGAGATGAAATTTATTATGATCATGTCTAGCCAGTACAACAGGATCAGAAACCAAGGCTTCTTCTATTAAAGCTCTGTCAATATGATCATTGCCTGCAGCTAAAGGTCCAGAAAGATCAGAATGAGCTCTTGTATGACCAATATAAAAGGAATTTTTTTCTAGTAAGAATGATATTTTGTAATTGTGAAAACAGAGATCTGGCTGGTATATTGAAATGAAATGTACCACAACTTTCCAATAAAGGAACAGACTGAGCCACATATAGACTATCAGTAAAAAGATTAAAAGCATCATTTACAGACTGAAAAACATTCATTACTGCTGTGAGTTCTGCTAGCTGAGCAGAGAGCCCAGGAGTCTCTATGACTACTTCTTGATTATTTATTATATATCCTGTACGTCCTTTAGAGGAGCCATCAGTAAAAATTAAAAGAGCATTATGTAGAGGCTGCAAAGATGTCGTATTAGGAAATATAACCTTATGCACATTTAAAAATTTTATCAGCTTATCTTGAGGGTAATGATTATAATGCCATTAAATCCTATTTGACTGAGCAACCAATCTGTACTATGCTGCTTTAACCAATTATTTTGATCCACATTAAAAGGCTGAACAATGATATCTGGTTCTTTGCCAAAATAAATCAGTGCCTGTTTTCTTCCAAATATCATCATATGAGCTACTGCCTCATAATATGGCAATATATTATGTTTAGGAGATATCTTTGAATGTATCCACATAAGAGGAGCTTTTTGCCATAATAATCCTGTAGGTGTATGAGTCGTATTAAAAATCAACAAATGTAAAGGCAAAGAATAATCTATATAAGTAATGAATTGTTTTTCAATAGCTCTTGCTACTTGCTGTAAAGCCAATAATCCTTCTGAGGTTAAAACTTGAGGGGAAGTAGAATCAGCACTCCCCTTAAGAATATCAAATAAGGGTTTCAATTCTCCTGTAGTAAGCTTTAAATAAGGACGAAGCCAATTGATATCACCTAACAGCTTTTGAAAATCATTTAAAGTTTTAAAATTGTCTTTATGGATAATTACTTTCTGAGGATAAACAGCTTGATCTGTAAGTCTAAAGCCTAAATAATTATAAAGATCTTGAGTTTGTACTTTTTCTGGAGCTATTTGTAATCCTTTATTAGCTAATGCCCGTTGTAAATCTTTATAACATAGAAGCAAGTCCTGAGGATCCTTTCCTGCTAACAGAATATCATTCATGCAATGTATAATGTGTATTTTTGGCCATTGTTGTCTTATAGGCTGAATAGCTTGTGCCACAAATTTTTGACATAATGTAGGACTGTTAGCCATGCTCTGAGGAAGAACTATCCATTGATACCTTTTCATTGGCTCTTTAAAATTAATAGAAGGAATACTGAAAGCAAATCTTTTACAATCCTGAGGATGGAAAGGAATAGTGAAGAAACAATCTTTTAAATCCACTACTATTTTATAATATCCCATAGGAATGGCTACTGGAGACAGAAGCCCAGGTTGTAAAGCTCCCATAGGCACCATGTTTTCCATTAACTTTTCTTAGATCTCATAACAATTGCCATTTACCAGAATTTTTCTTGATAACAAATATTGGAGTATTCCAAGGCGACTGGGATTCTATTATATGCCCTGCCTCTAATTGCTCCTGCCCCAGCGATGAGGCAGCTTCTGTTTTTTCTTTAGATAAAGACCACTGATCAACCCACACTGGGACATTATTAAGCCATTGAATTTTATCAGCATGGGATGCAGGCAAGACAGTCACCCTCAATGAAAATACCCTAAGCCTCTAGTGTTAGAATGAGGCTTAGGCCTTTCAAATGTCTTAATACCTTGTCCTTCCTTTCCCAGCCCCTGACCATGTAAAAATCCTTATCTTAGCATTTGTCTAATCACTACTTCATTAGGACTGCACATCATAAGACCCATCTGTGACAAGAGATCTCTTCCCCAGAGAGTAACAGGCAAATGTGGCATGACATAGGGTTGAATATGTCCTGAATTACCTTCCTTTATACAACTTTAAGTTTACAACAAAGTATACAACTTTGTTTTGGGTTGTTAGGACAACCAATTCCTTGTAGGTGAGTGAGAGTAGGTGATAAAGGCCAAGCTGAAGGCCAATCCTGTCCTGTAATAATTGTTACACCAGCCCCAGTATCTATTAACCCTTCAAAACTTTTTCCTTCAATTAATAACTTAAGGTTAGGTCTCTTATCAGTAATAGATTGAACCCAGTACACATCAGAGGAACCAAAACCACCTTGTCCTCTCTCACTCTTAATAAATTTGGAGGGTAGTGGATGCAAAGGAACTAAGTTGAACAATTCTTTTATTAGCAGGTACAGTTATAACACCATGAGGTGAAGCAGCCATAATTCTAATTTCTCCTGCATAATCATTATCTATAACACCTGGATAAATTTGTAGTCCTTTTATAATAATAGTACTTCGGCCTAAAAGTAACTAACCCCCAGGTCCCTGGAGGCAAGGGCCCAAAAACTCCTGTAGGCAGAGTTTGAACTCCCATTTCTGGAGTTAATACTGTGTAGGTGGTGGAACTGAGGTCCAATCCTGTGCTTCCTGGGGTTGCTCTGATAAGTTCAGAAATGGATTTCCTTGGCTTGGCAACAGCTTCATGTCCCCATAAGCTGCTTGCTGTGAACCTCTGGGAGCCTGAGGCTGACCCCTCTGCTCGTTTCCCGACAAGGGACAGCCCTGATTATCTGTTTTAGATCTACATTCCCTGGCCCAGTGATTATCCTTCTTGCATTGAGGACAAATTCCTGGGGCACGACCTGATTGTCTGTTCATACCTTTGTTCCTAGGACAATCATTTTTAAAGTGACCCTGACCTCTATATTTTAAACATCCTTTATTCTTTTGTCTCTGCGAAAGCATTGCTTGTACAGTGGTCCCCTGTAAGGCAGCAGCCATAGCCAGACCCTGATTATATGAGGGTCCAATTTCTGCACAAAGACAAATATATCCAGATAAGTCTGTCTTTGCTTTGTATGGTCTGATAATGACACAACAGGCTGCATTAGTGTTCTCATAAGCCAATTGTGTAACAAAAGGAACTCCTGCCTAAGCATCTGTAAAAATTCTACCAGCTGCTTTTAACAGTCTGTCCACAAATTCCTGAAATGGCTCATCAGGACCTTGTTTGATGCCAGATAAATTCCCACTAAGATCCCCTTTAGTTGGTGTACTGGCTGGTTTTGTGTCAACTTGACACAAGCTGGAGTTATCACAGAGAAAGGAGCTTCAGGTGAGAAAATGCCTCCATGAGATCCAGTTGTAAGGCATTTTCTCAATTAGTGGTCAAGGGGGGAGGGCCCCTTGTGGGTGGTACCATCCGTGGGCTGGTAGTATTGGGTTCTATAAGAAAGCCAGCTGAGCAAGCCAGGAGAAGAAGCAAGCCAGTAAGAAACATCCCTCCATGGCCTCTGCATCAGCTCCTGCTTCCTGACTTGCTTGAGTTCCAGTCCTGACTTCCTCTGGTGATGAACAGCAGTGTGGAAGTGTAAGCTGAATAAACCCTTTCCTCCCCAACTTGCTTCTTGGTCATGATGTTTGTGCAGGAATAGAAACCCTGACTAAGACTAATTGGTAATTGAGTCCAAGCATGGCAGGCAGCTACTGCAATCTGTGCGTACACTCCTGCAGGTAGCTCAATCTGATTAGCATTGCCTTCATATTGTCCCTCTCCCAAGAGCATGTTAATATCCCAGTTTACATTGCCAGCATGTGCATTCATCATAGAAGCTCTTTTACTTGCTTCACGCCATTCAGAAATCCAAGGTAAATAATCTCCTGCTGACAAAGTAGCCTTACATATAGTTTTCCAATCTTGAGGAGTTAAATTTGCTTCCATCATAGTATCCAACAAAACTTGTGTAAAAGGAGCTATAACTCTTTAATCACTTTGAACTCTAACATTTGATATTGTCTGGCTCTATTGCCCTGCTGATCAAGTATCTCAACTACAGGAAAAGCTAACACTTCAGATATATCCTGTCCCTCCCTACGAGCCTGATTCACAGCTCTTTCTAGCAGGGATTGGCATATCTTAGAATTATTGCTCTTAGAGTTATTACTCTTTCCTGTATTTGATGCACTCTTTAATTCCTGTAGCTCATTAGTCCATTTTTGCAGCTTAACTTCCAACTCTAATTTATAGACTTGCATGTCCATCTGAGCAGCTTCTCCTACAGGAAAAACCATAGGCGGAGCAGAAGGTACATAGAAGGCCAATCCTCATTATGATATTTAACAATCTCTCCTTCTAAATCATCTTCCTCCACTAGATCTAATTCATCATCAGTATCTTCAATTTCTTTTATCTGAGCTCTATAGGGTGTGCCAGGTCTGTATTTCCCTAATTTAGGATTGAGAGAAACTTTTTCTGAAGACAAAGCTTTCTCTGACAAGCATTCTTCCTGGAGTTCTTCCAGCTGTTCCTGGGCACTAGCTAACACCTGTGAAGTCTCTTTTTCTTTATTATTATCAATAGCATCTTTTATAAGTGCCCAGAGGCAGATAGTAGTAAGATCTGCCTGAGTGTTTCTCAAAACTTCTCCAACCTTTTCCCAGGTTTCCTTATCTAAAGTTCCTTCTTCTGGAAACCATAGACAACATAAATCTATTTGACCTAAAAATTTTTTCTAATGCCTGTTTTGAAAACCCTGCACCTCTTGCCTGAAGCAGCTCTTTTAGGCTATAGACAAAGGCCTGTTTAGAATTCCCCTGCCCCATTGCTCTGTCACCCCGTCAGCGTTAGGCCAACATCTCTTCAGCCTAGCTAGTATCCCATTGAATGCACCTGCAACAACAGTCGCCAAAAGATAAACTTTAGAGCTAGCGCTAGCATTAATGCTGTTCGTTGCTTACCATGCAGGATACTGTTACTTTTTCCATTTTCTGTGGAGCTCCACTCAAGACAGTGTTTCTCAGTGGGGTCCCCCCACCCCGTGTTCAGGTCCCTCGTGTGGGTGCCACCTGTAGCCATCCAGCGGCCTACGGTGGGACAGGGTTTACCTGAAAGGAGGGCTGGAAATGAAGGGGGGGGGGCGAGAGAAGCATGAAGCCAAGACAAGGTTCCAATCAAGGCTCCAAGTTTAATAATAAGCTTTGCGTATATAAAGGGAAAACCCACAAAACCCATCCCATGCTTCAGCTGAAGTATGTTGTAGAGCAAGGTCAATGCAGGCAGCCAAAAGCAGCTAACTTCCCATGGGAACTTGCAACTGCAGCCAAGGCAGATGTCTCTGTCCAGGTTGATAAGACCTGTCGTGGCAAATGTTCAAGGTCTGCTTAGTCTGCTCAAGGCTGGGAAGGTTACATTTCAGTAAAATTTCATCTTTGAAAATAAGCCTGGTTTGACCCTGGTTTGTTGACCTGCTGTATAGTGCTACACCTTACCCAATGTATTAGAGTTTCTATTCCTGTGATAAAACACCATGACCATAAGTAATCTAGGGAGGAAAGGGTTTATTTTATCTTACAGTTCCATACCACAGTTCATCTCTGAGGGAAGTCAGGACAGTAACTCAAGGCAGGAAGCTGGATGCAGGAACTGATGCAGAGGCCATGGAGATGTGATGGTTACTGATTTAGTCAGCATGCTTTCTCACAGCATCCAGGACTACCAGCCCAGGGGTGGCACCACCCATAGTGAGCTGGGTCCTCCCATATTAATTATCAATCAATCTGGTGGGGATGTTTTCTCAGTTTAGGTTCCAAACTTTTTCCCAAGTGACTCTAGTTTGTATCAAGTTGACATAAAACTAGCCAGCATATCCTGTCACACTATGTTATCGATGCTATAAATATTCTTTATTCCACTCTTTCTGGACTTTAGGGATTATTATAATTGAGGGTTCTTTTGTTTGTTTGATTTTGAGATAAGGCCTGACACTGTAGCTCACACTTACCTAGAATCCACTGTCTAGCCTAGACTAGCCACAGACTCATAGTAATCCTCTTGTCTCAACCTCCCTAGTGTCAGCTTCCACAACTCAGTCAATTTGAGAGTCTTATAGATACCACTGCTCTGAGCATTTTTGAACATATCTCCCTGTGTAGACTTGTGCCAGTTTCTCCAGGATGTCTTCCTGGGAGAAGAATTACTCCATCCTGACACACTGCCTAGCACCAGTGTGATGTATCATAGCTGTATGTCCTCATCAGCTCTAGCCATGAGCTGGCTTGTTTGATGATATTTACGGCATGTATAACAACATGTTGCTGCATGTTTATTCTGTATCTCAGTGAGTACTTACAAAGCTGCACATTTGTATACATTTATTGATCATTTAAGCTTTCCTTTATATGAAGTACCTGTCAAAGTCTTGCTTGTAAAGGCTTGTTTTCTCATTGATTTTTTTAAAAAAGATTTCTTTCTTTATTTTAATTAATTAATTAATTAATTTATTTTTTGATACTTTATTTACATTTCCAATGTTTCCCCCTTTCTAGGTCTTCTCTTTGGAAACCACCTATCTATCCCCTCCCCCTCCTCCACCTCTATGAGGGAATTCCACCT
>CM052722.1:112284461-112301679 GCA_028551405.1 Uromys caudimaculatus | reverse complement strand
GTTGAGTAAGACCAATCCTGCTGATTCTAAAACGGGCACCAGTCAAGGATACTTCTACATTCAAGTTGTCAGCAATTCAGTAAAAAGTGCTGAGAAAAAAAATCACTGTATGGTTAAGCCTGAAGAACCAATTGACTACAAGTCTTGTGCCCATGACTGGGACTATGAGTAGATGTAGATAAACAAGGTCCTTTCCAGCATTACTGATGAATACACTCCACTGAGCAGATGGGTCATTTTTAAGTTACTTTGTGTTGATCCAAAATGAAAAACAACTACCATGAAAACAGACCCTAAGTAATACTTTGTGATTAGTGGGCTGGGAAAAAATTGAGGAAGAAAATGTATATAGAGCAGAGAATGGTAAAAACATAGGAAGGAACAGTGAGGCAGTCTTGGCTGAAAGTAGACAGAAAAGATATACAACCAACCAAATGATGTATGTTATTCTTAGCTTTCAAGAGACTGAGCTACTGACATTTTATAACCTGGCTAGTCTATGTTCTTTGGGAGAAGAAAAAACAGGGAAAGAGTAGATACACACACACACATACGCACAGAGTAAGAGACAGGGCGCACAGAGTAAGAGAGAGGGGGAGGGGAAATTTTAGAGAAAGTAGAAGTAAAATTGTCTAGGGAAACAAAAGGGAAACTAAGTGGATGGGTAGAGTAAGAAAGGGGAGAATTTGCTCAACATACAATATATATGAGTAAGAAATGGTTAGAGATGTAGCCCAGTGGTAGAGTAGTTGCTTAGCATGTGCAAGGTTCTAGGTTCAAGGGAGGATAATCCAAGACATGAAAGAACAACACAAATCAGAATTATAAAATCACAGAAATAGGACAATTGATTTAGAAAGTAATTATAGGTGAAAATTTAAGGTTTTAATTTTTTTCAGTAAATAAGATTAAATTTAAAAGACCTATAAGTGACTATGGTGGTTTGAATAGGTTTGACTCCCACAGACTCATGTGTTTGAATGCTTGTCCCATGGCAAGTGGTGCTCTTAGAAGGTGTGGCCTTGTTGGAGGAAGTGTGTCACTGTGGGTGCTTTGAAGTCTCATATATGCTCAAACTATGCTCAGTGTGACAGTCTCCACTTTGCTGACTACAGATGAAGATGTAGAATTCTCAGCTTCTCCATCACCATGCCTGCCTGGATGCTGCCATGCTTCCTGTCTTGATGATAATGTACTGAACCTCTGAACCTGTAAACCAGCTCCAATTAATGTTGTCCTTTATAAAAGTCACCTTGGTTACCGTGTCTGTTCACAGCAATAAAACCCTAATGAAGTAACTAAACACAGCATATAATGCCCCCAAAGAAACAGAGTTCTAGAGAGATGGCTTGGTGGTTAAAATTACATGTTGCTCCTGTAGAAAACCCTACTTTGAGTCCCAGCACCTACAGGGCATCTCACAACCATCTGTAACTCCAGTTCTGAGGGACCCAACATGCTCTTCTAGACTCCACAGGCACTGGGCGTGCATACAGGCAAACACTTATACACATTTTTAAAGATGAAACAGATAAAGAAACCAGGTGCACATTTAAAATAAAATGACAAAGAGAGGAAGAGGATTTGAGAGAGAGAGGACAAATATAAAACTATGCTGTAAATAATAAATATCTCCAAGATAAAAAATAAAGCAAATGAAAAGGATAAACATGAAAATGCTTAATTCAATGAACACTTCCTGTGCTATTCAAAGCCATAAACAAAAAGGGAACAAAATGTATCTAAGGGAAGTAGTCCAGAACAAGCAAAACCAAATTTTGTTTTAGTGAAATTATTGAACTTTAAAGGAAAACAAGTCTGGCTATGTAGCCAAAGAGGTTAAGGGTATAATAAAAAGAAAATTAAATTCCCCTTAAAGTGTCCAAAAGCAATGCTCTTGGACAGAATGAAATTTAAGGGAAAAAAACGCTGTGGGGGAGTCAAAGCAAAGGATTTAAAATCCAACCAAACTCACCTTCAGAGTGTGAATGCAGCAAAGCCTCATGGACATGCAATGACTTGCAGAATGGTGTTGCCATGACCACCTTTCTTAGGAACCTGTACAAGAATAAACTTCAAGTGAACAGAATGACTGGAAGGAGATTGGGAAAGTAAATGTTTCCTTGAATCAACAAGTCCCAGGCTAATGAGGAAGTTTACAGTATGTACCTCAGGGTAGCTCTATACAACACATCCTAGAATGAATAAAAAGCAAGAAAAGGCCAGATGTGCAAACACTATTTACATCATCTTTTCATTACTTTGGTGAAAGGTTACCTTTGTTATTATTATTTATTACTGTTGTAAGTTTTATGTATGTTATACTCTAATTCCTACATGTTTGTTAAGTATATAAACTTACTCTGCAGTCCTGAATAGAAATTGGAATCATCTCTGAGGGCTATGAGACAACTTAATCTTTCCAGTGTGCATGTGATTCCTAGAACTGAACACCACAGAAGTCTAAAAGAACCTCTGAAACACCCAGATTGTTCTAGAAATTATATTACCCACGTTTTAAAAAAAGGTTTTGAAGGAAAACCCAGCAAGGGTTCCCTGGGGAAAATGGGTTCAGATCAGGAGGAAAAAAACAGCAAAAAGAAGAAAAAAATAAGAAAAAATATTACAAGAAACAACAGATAAGCAAAAACCCAGAGATAATGATGTTATATTTTTCTTAGTTTTGTCTATTTTATGCATATGAGTGTTTTACCTGCATGTATCTATATTTATCACATGCATGCCTGGTGCCTGTGGAGGTCAGAAGAACAGAATTGGATCCCATAGAACTGGATTTATGGTGAGCTGCAATGTAGCAGCTGGGAACTAAACTAAAGTTCTCTACAAAAGTAGTAAATGATCATAACTATTGAACCATCTCTCCAGCTCCCAACAATGACTAGTTCAAAAGTCTTGGGAGATAGCTTGAAGGAGCTCTTCATACATGAGCCATCTCAGCTAAAGAACTACAATTCAATTAATGAAATATATTAATGTGTATAATTGGTATTTATCTAGAAAATCATCCGTTTCATTTAGATTTTCCAATTTTGTGGAGTACAGGCTTTTGAAATAAGACATAATGATTCTTTGGATTTCCTCGGTGTCTGTTATTATATCTCCCTTTTCATCTCTGATTTTGTTAATTTGGATACTGTCTCTCTGCCTTTTAGTTAGGTTGACTAAGGGTTTGTCTATCTTGTTGATTTTCTCAAATACCAACTCTTGGTTTCATTGATTCTTTGTATTGTTCTCTTTGTTTCAGCCCTGATTTTGGTTATTTCCTGCCTTCTACTCCTCTTTGATGTGCTTACTTCTTTTGGTTCTTAGAGCTTTCAGGTGTGCTGTTAAGTTGCTAGTGTAGGATCTCTCCAGTTTCTTTATGAAGGCACGTAGTGCTATAAATTTTCCTCTTAGTACTATTTTCATTGTGTCCCATAAGTTTGGGTATGATGTACTTTCATTTTCAATGAATTCTAGAAAGTCTTTAATTTCTTTCTTTACTTCTTCCCTGACCCAGTGATCATTGAGTAGAGAGTTGTTTAGTTTCCATGAGTATGTAGGCTTTCTATTGTTTCTGTTGTTGAAGTCCAGCCTTAATCCATGGTAATTTGATAAGATGCATGGGGTTATTTCAATCTTCTTGTATCTGTTGAGGCTTGCTTTGAAACCAATTATATGGTCAAATTTGGAGAAGGTTCCATGAGTGAGGTGCTGAGAAGAAGGTATATTATTTTGTGTTTGGGTGAAATGTGTGAAATGTTCTATAGATATGTTAGATCCATTTGATTTATAACCTCTGTTAGTTTCATTATTTCTCAACGACCTGTCCAATGGTGAGAGTGGTGTAGAAGTCCCCTACTATTAATGTGTGGGGTTTGATGTGTGAATTAAGTTTTAGTAATGTTTCTTTTATGAATGTGGGTACCCTTGAATTTGAGGCATAGATGTTCAGAATTGAGATGTCCTCTTGGTGGATTTTTCCTTTGATGAGAATGAAATGTCCTTTCCCATGTCTTTTGATTACTTTTAGTTGAAAGTCTATTTTATTATATATTAGAATGGCTACTCCAGCTTGCCTCTTGGGTCCATTTTCTTGGAAAACCTTTTTTACAGCCCTTTTAATCTGAGGTAGTGTCTATTTTTGTTGCTGAGATGTATTTGTTTTTCTTTTTTGTTTGTTTTGTTTTGTTTTGTTTTTTCGAGACAGGGTTTCTCTGTGTAGCCCTGGCTGTCCTGAAACTCACTCTGTAGACCAAGCTGGCCTTGAATTCAGAAATCCACCTGCCTCTGCCTCCCAAGTGCTGGGATTAAAGGCATGTACCACCACTGCCCGACGAGGTGTATTTCTTGAATGCAGCTGAATGATGGATCCTAATTATGCAATACTTTGTTAGCTTGTGTCTTTTTATTGGAGAATTGAAACCATTGATATTGACAGATATTACTGACCAATGATTGTTTGTTCCTGGTATTTTGATGTTGAGTGTGTGTGTGTGTGTGTGTGTGTGTGTGTGTGTGTGTTCCTTCTTTTGATTTTACTGGTATAGAATTATCTATTTCTTGTGCTTTCTTGGGTGGAGTTACCCTTCTTGTGTTGGAGTTTTCCTTCTAGTATCCTCTGTAGGGGCAGATTAGTGGAAAGATATTGTTTAAATGTGGTTTTGTCATGGAATATCTTGTTTTTTCCATCTATGGTGATTGAACATTTTGCAGGGTATAATAGTCTGAGCTGACATCTGTGATCTCTTAGAATCTGCAAGACATCTGCCCAGGCCCTTCTCGCTTAACGATAACTGTTGAGAAGTCTGGTGTAATTCTGATAGGTCTGCCTTTATATGTTACTTGGCCTTTTCCCCCTGCAGCTTTTAATATTTTTCTTTGTTTTGTACATTTAGTGTCTTGATTATTATGTGGGAGAGGATTTTCTCTTTTTGGTCTACTCTGGTGTTCTGTAAGCTTCTATATCTATAGGCATCTCTTTCTTTAGGTTAGAGAAATTTTCTTCTATGATTTTCTTGAAGATATTTTCTGGGCCTTTGGATTAGGAATCTTCTCCTTCTTCTATTCCTAGGTTTGGTCTTCTCATCGTGTCCCAAATGTCCTGGATGTTTTGTGTTTTCTAGACAGATACCACTAACCAAAGTTAATTCAAAATCATGTAAACTACGTAAATAGTCCTATAACCCCTAAGGAAATAGAAGCAGTCATTAAAAGTCTCCCAACCAAAAAAAAGCCTCAGGGCCAGAGGGTTTTAGCATAGAATTCTACCAGACTTTCAAAGAAGAGCTAATACCAAAACTTCTCAAACTATTCCACAAAACAGAAACAGAAGGAACACAGCCAAACTCATTCTATGAGGCCACAGTAACCCTGATACCTAAACCATACAAAGACTCAACAAAACAATTTCAGACCAATCTCCCTCATGAACATTGAAGCAAAAACATTCAATAAAACACTCACAAAGTGAATCCAAGAACACAACAAAGACATCATCCACCATAATCAAGTAGGCTTCATGCCAAGGATGCAAGGGTAGGGTGGTTCAATGTATGAAAATTCATCAATGTAATCCACCATATAAACAAACTGAATGAAAAAAACCCCACATGATCATCTCATTGGATTCTGAAAGAGACTTTGACAAAATCCAACACCCCTTCATTTTAAAAGTATTGGAAAGATCAGGGATACAAGGTACATACATAAACCCAATAAAGGCATTAAAACAATTACTGCTTGAATTGCTTTAATTTTCTCTCCATTTAATTTGATGTTGGCTATGGGCTTGTTGCACATACCTGTAATTTCTATACTTGGGAGGCAGAGGCAGAAGGATTAGGAGTTCAAGAACAATCTTAGCATGGCAAATATGCCTAAAACTGGCTGGTTTATGTTATTCTTTGATGTTATTAAGTTGTATATTTTTGTGTTGTATCATTTATATTACAAAAAACATATGTTAAGGAAAAATATATAGAAGGAGTCAGTTTGAAGACAATATTCTGAGTAGCTTTACAGTGAAGGAAAGAAATGAAAAAAATATAAGAAGGAAATGTGGGTAAGACTGATCAGTGGCTATGGTTAGCAAGAAGTACTGGTGTGCTACTGCACAGGAAGGTGTCTCTAGATAGCAATAATGTACTGTATATATTTTGATAATAGATGAGGGCTTACATAACAAGCATGCGGACCTGACTTCAGATCTCCAGCATTTTCAAAGCTGAGCAGTTTGACAGCGTGGACCCTGTGAAAACACAGCCCAGGGGTGGGGGACGCGGCTGTGGCTCTGGGGAATCATAGGGCAGCCGGCTCCATTGGGTCCCCATGCTATTGGGCACTGCAGACGCCGCTGGATGCTGCAGAAGAGCTGAGAGCGAAGTAGGGGCCCCGAAAGTGGGAAAGTGGGGAATGGGGAAAGCATAGCTGGATCCTGCAGGGAGACTGTGGTTCAAGGCTTGGCACCGGCTAGCTTACTTGATTTGGTTTGGTGGCTGCTGTGGCTGGGAGCACTGGGAGGCCTTCAGCGGGAGACTAGACAGTTCTTTAGACGAAGGCCTGTTCCATTGTTCCCCATGGAGGATGAAGAGAGACAGTCCAGGGTTCCAAGGCATTTATTGTCATGGCGGAGAGTGGCTTGGGTGAGACCATGCCCGCCCCCCCCCCCACCTCAGGGAGGGGCGAGGTTGAAATAGTGGCTGGGAAGGGGCGTGGCTAAGCCTCTAGGTGCCTCATAAGCATGGGGATGGCTTGAGGCTATGTGACTACGCCTCTACCTGAGGAGGGGCTTGAGGGGCATTCCCTTTTTACGTGACCAAAGGTCACAGACCTATGGAGAGATGTAGCCACATGTCAGGAGCTGTTTCTAGGAACATGGTAAATGCCCACTGTCCCTTATATGGTTGCCCCCTGCTGGAGACAACCTATTGGGCCCACAGGGTTTAAACCTTAGCTCTACTAGAAACCAGGCTGACTTTCACTGCCCCACAGAAGGGTCCTGGGGAAATGCTGGATAGCCAATCTAGCTAATTGGTGAACTTCGGGTGCAATGTAAGATCTTGTCTCAAAAAGTAAAACAGAGACTTACTATCTCTGAATATCAAAGTGTAGGATCACCCAAGTGAAAACACCAACCTTAAATCAGTATGGTGGTAATCAACCTTACAGCTTATTGTTTGTGATAGCAATTGAAGAGGCTGAATCTGCAGCAGGTGTTGAGTAGATGTAGGTGTGAGGCAATGAGTGAAGCAAAGGAACTGAATGGGTCTGAACAAAGACACATTGGGACGCATTCCTGTCCATCCTCTAGAGGTTTTGCTCCATTGTCAAGGTGTGTAAGCTTTGGAAATTATTTTACAAAGATTGAGTCAAGTCTGTGGAGGTGGGAACAGGAGACGATAATAAGAATCAGGGTTTCAATCAAAGAATATTATATACACATGTGAAAATGTTAGGATGAAGCCTATTGCTTTGCATAATAAATATGCTAATAAAATTCAAGGGGAAAAAGAAACAGACAAACAAAAGAAAAATCAGGGGGAAAAAAGAAACAGACAAAAAAAATCTAGTTTTATACAAGACCACACTTTTCAAGAAACATTACTTGTGTAAGGCAAGATGCTGACTTTTGTTTCTGCCAGAAAACCATTACCCTTACCTAAAAGAAATCATTAATACTACCACCTAAAGGCTTACTTACCATTCTGGTTTCCACTGCAGGAAGCATTTTGAAAGAAAGGCTCTCCCACTGTTCCATAAATTTTCATGCTTTCTCAGATTTCAGGAAGAGGCAGTGCCACATTATGGAACAAAAGTGATAAAAATTTGCAGCATGCTGCTGTTTTGAGAAGGAGAAACGTGGTGGCTATTCTTGGTTCTCAACTTGACTGCACCTGGAATTAACTAAAACCCCAAATGCCTGGGCACACCTGTGAGGGATTTTGTGCTTAACTGTATCATTTGAAGTGGGAAGATCCACTTGTAATAGAGATCTTTGATGTAGGAAGAGACACGTTTAATCCAGATATTTTGAGGTGTGAAAATCCACCTGTAATCTGGGCCACGCCTTCTGCTGGAAGGCTATATAAGGCCATGGAAGAGGGACATGTTCTCTATTTGCTTGCTCACTCTCTCTTGCTGGCAAGTTCATTGCTTTACTAGCATTAGGGCCTATTTCTTTAGGATTCTGTGTATACCAAAGACCAGCTGAGACATTCAGCCTTGTGGACTGAACAGCTACTAGACTCTTGGACCTTCTACATACATAGGCAACCATTATTGGATTAGTTGAACCACAGACTTAAGTCATTCTAATAAATTTCGTGTATATATATATATACTATAGCTTCTGTTGTTACTCTAGGGAACCCTGACTAATAGAAGGAGTCATGTTATGATTTTCATATCAATGGGCATACATTAGCCAAGTATGGGTGAGGGAAGAGATTAGCATTACATACAGTACAGACAGGCAGGGCAGGGAAACAGCTGTGTGGTTCAGCCTCTCCAGGCTGAATTTATGAGACAGAAGTTGAGGGAAAAAATCTTCAGGATGTGTTTTAAAATGTCTGATTTTACTTTTAGCATATAATAAAAGATGTGTAAGAACAGATTTCATCTAGAGAGAGAGTTGGCATTTATCCTAAATGTGGTTAAGTAATTCAAAAGGAGGCCAAAGATGCCCTTTTCTAGGGGAAAGAAGAAATACCTCTTCAGATATTGCTTATGTTACTGACTTTAATATGTTTGTGGCTTCCGGCTCTTTTGGAAACCTAGCTGCTTGTGAACCACATGGCATGGCTGAGTGACTGTAACCAAGAATCTGAGCTGTTCTGACTTTAAGGTAAAGAATACTGACACCTGCATTTTCATGTCTCCTGAAACAGTGATTAAAATGCCCATTAGATCAGAACACGGATGGCTGAATTGTCTGTCAGAATTTCTTTACTAATCCCCTGTGTATTTCTCATTCCTCTGATGCTGATAGTTAAGATTAACCATCCCAAGCAACATCTGGGTGACAGAACAGCAGTGAGAAACTGTTGTTAAGTGGGACACCAGTGGGTTGCACAGTGGGAACCAGAGACTCCAAGTTCTCATGCAGTTGGCCAAATAACACATTTTCTCTGTTTTTTCTAAAAAGAAAGCAAGCTTTCATGGTTTTACTGCCTCCTTCGAATTGTCATAGTTTGAAGAGATTATCTTCTGACTTAGTCCCGTTCTAGAACAGTTTCACATGGGGATTCTCTTTCTAAATCAGATTTTGGAGGGTTAATAATTTTATTATGAGCTTTAAAATGTAGACTATGATTTCTCAGAAATTTTCATATACTTCTTTAACTCAGTGTTCTAGTACATTGTTAGTATGTATCATGTGACTGCACATTTGTGTGTGTGTGTGTGTGTGTGTGTATGTGTGTGTGTGTGTGTGTGTACACATATGAATGCACTTATGTAGAAGTCATAAGAAAGCTTGCTGGAATTGGTTCTCTTCTTTTACTTTGTGGATCCCAGAGATTGATCTCAGGTTATCAGACTTAAAGGTAGGTGCCCGGTATTAAGTCATCTAGTTGACACCTAAGTCAGTGTTGTAAAAGGCTCTCTTATTTTGAGATTCTAGATTTTGTTGAACAAACCTATATTTTCATTGTACTATATGTTTTCCTCCATAGGCAACCCAGTTGGCATTATGAATACAAATGGACAAAGTGGAGTTTGAATTCTGGCTCATCTGTTCCAAATCCCTCTCCAGAGGTTTAAGAATAGGAGATGGGTTAAAGAACACCAGAGCCACAGAATGCTACTAAAATACACGAGAATGCTGTGTGTTTGTTAAGGTATTAGTCTACTGTCACTTCAGTTGGCTCCTGCCACAGGACCTTTGTTCTATTCTTTGGCTAGACTACTCTTTTACATATGCACAGATGTCCATCATTCCTCTGGCTCTCTAATCATAGGCCATGTTCTCAGGAACTTTTGCTCGTTCCCCCTTTATAAAGTATAGGAAAAGCAGCCCATTACCTTGTGCTTTTTGGCCCTTGGTTCTGCTATTCTGTTAATTCAGAGTACTACTTTTCACCAAAAATTTTAGTTCAGATTTGCTTCTTAATGCCTATTTGTTTGTGTCTATATGGTGCTAGCTCTGGGAAGCAAAGAAACAGATTTTCCTGGTTTTTATCACTACTGGATCACCTACATCATGCAGCTGGAAAGAATTCAGTTGCTCCTGTGTTACTACTTGGGTTCAGGGCTTTATTCACTAGCACCACTCCTAAGAACTTCTCCTGTACTGAGGCTCCACCCACCATCCATTTGTGTCATCTAATCTCTGCCTCCACCTTTACTTGGCCAGTCCTCTGTGCTTCCATTTAAATGACATTGAAAGCTTAGTAACTAGTCTCAGAATGTTTCATCTCTTCATATCAAGACCATTAGAAGGCATTTCCTTCGGAATGTCTGTTAGAAACCAAATTTATTTAAATTCTCTTTATTACTTCCCCACAAGCCTGCCATGTTGCCTGACTTCCTAGAGGCAGAAAATGGAGATATCATCTGAAGCGTTCCTGGCTAGAGCTACTGAAATCAGAACCTTTGGCTCTCTAGCTTTGTGATCCTAAGCCTTAGTTTTCTCATCCTCAAAACAGAAGCCATAGCTTAGAACCTCAAGCATGATTAAAAGAATTGTAAAATCATTCATGTGTGTGCCTAGTCCCATCAGAAGCAGTTAACAGATGGGAGGTGTCAGTATCCTTGAATTCTCTCTCACTCTACCCATTCAATCTGGACCAATTTCTGCTGATCCTTCCTACCAAATTGTTATAGGAATAGCCATCTGTTCACCGACCTAACAGTTTAGAACAGCCTCAGGCATGTAAATGTAAACTCTTGAAAAATCCAAAGAGGTTTCTCAGAATGCACTTTCTCCCACATCAATCCTGTCTTCCATCTGACTGCCAAACTGAGAGTGATAGTTACTCTTCCTTATCAACCTGACTGGATTTTGAATAATCTAGATGTGTCTATGAGGATTATTTCCAGAAAGATTTAACTGCAGCAGAAGACTCACCCTGAATATGAGCCATGTCATCCTATGAGCTGGAGTCCAAGAATGATTATTAAAAAGGAAACAAGAAGCCAGTTGACCACTAGTGTTCATCTCTATTTCATGACAGAGGCTATAATATGACCAGCTTCCTTAGGCCCTTACCTCCATATTGTCTCTAACATCATAAACAATTTCTTTGAAATGTAAGCCAAAATAAATCCCTCTTCCCTTAAGTGACTTTTTGGTCCAATAACCAAAAAAGCAACTAAGGTATCAAGCATTCAAAAAACCAATATGGTTGACACATGACTACTTCAAAACCTTCCAGACACTTCTCTTGCCTACAGGGCACAAGCCTCAAGTCTTAAAAAAAAAAAACAAAAAAAAACACTAAGGTCCTCTGTGATCTGGGTACTCCAAAACTGTCCTCAGAAGCCCTGTTTCTTTCTGATATCACCATTCTGGCTCAACCCCAAACTTGAATTAGAACTGTTCCTTGTGTTAGTCATTAAGATCCCTGCTGAATACCTATTCTGTGATAGGTATTATGTCAGCTGAAGAAAAAGGTCAGGGTGCTAGGGCACCACAGAACAAGGTCTTCCTTATTTAACAATGTGCATCTTCAGCACCAGAACCAGTAGGTGAGAAGGGGTGGGGTCAAGCAAAGAGCATTAGGTAACACGACATCAGTATTTCCTCATAGTCATTGTCATGAGAAGTCACCCTGGAAGATGCATGTCTACCTTTTTGCTTGCACCGGCCCATCACAGTTCCCTCTTCATTTTTATATATCCTTTGTCCCTTCTAGGTATTAGTGCCTCTTTGGAGGAAGCCATGATGTTTGCCAATAGTGGATAGTTTAGGAGTTGGGAAGACTTCAGAGAATGGATAAATAGAAGGTAGACCCTTGCTTCATAAAACACTCTGTACTGATGTGGCCTGGCAAAGCATTTGTCACCGCAAACACGAGCCAGATCTCTTTGTACACTCACCCCTACTGCCCTGAGAGCCTCACTGTTTTATGGCTAGAGCTGTAAACTGCCTTATACGGTTATCTAATGTCAGTTGTCCCTTTGACAACACAAAGGACTGTGACTTTGTGCTTGCTTTGGTTTTCTCAGAGCCTGACACTATCTGGATCATGATAGGAGCTCATGCAGAAATGCTTGTGGATAAATAAAAGTAGAACAGGCTATATCACCCATTACTCTTACCTCTCCCACAGGGCTGAGAACTAGAATAAGCATTCAGTAAGTAAAGAGCGATAGAGTTAAACTTGTTAAATTGTATATATTTCAACTTGACTCCAGTGGAAACAATTTCCAGAAGTAAAGTCTGGGAAGAAAAATCTTGATTATATAGCCATGCTCCACATCCCTATTTTTTGTGACTACCTAGTATTGTTTTTATCTATTCTCTGTGATACATTCTTAGTTTTCCATGGGTGGTGACCTTGTCCTATTTATTTTTTATGCCCAATTACAAATAGAAGCTTGTAGAAATGTTTAATAAATGCCATGTTCCTCCACACTTCTGGACTGATTGTTGTTTAACTCTGAGCTTTCAGCATTATATTGACACACCCACATTCCTGCCTATTATTCACAAATTAGCAGTATCATATAGGACATATGGATGCAACATGTACAGTTAATGATAGCAGTTACTGGGGACAGTTCAATATGCACAAAAGCTGAGAAGTCTGGAATAACAATGCAGTTCTCAAGGGATTCTGGAAAGCCCTGAGCAGACCTTGTGACCTTTTGAGGTAGGGTTTAGAAAATTATTTCTTCATAGTGAGGCTAAGATAGTTTTGCTTTATGATTTTTCCTTTCTCAAAAGTATGAAGGAATGTTCTGAAGGTTATTCAAGAAGGTTGGTTATTCAAGTCTGATATCATGGTAGCCTGAAGTCAGAAATGGCAGTGAAAATCCAACTGTCTTCTCAGACATCAAAAGGAAGCACAAACATGTAAAAGGGGATCTAAGGAGAAGGCTCAGCTGATAAAGTGCCTGACAGAGAGCTCTGCTTTCAGTTGACAGATTTTGCCTCAATGAATAAGGTGAAGAGGGGTCAATGAAGACTCCAAATGTCAGCCTTGGGCTCCCACATGCACCTCCTACACATGTGTGTCCATATATATGTAAATACATATACATGCACATCAAACACATACACAGTTGCAAAATTGAAAAGGAATTGTTCTTACTAAAGTTCATTTATATAGTTTTTTTATAAAATAATATTGTTAATATATTTTAACAATGACATCTTTAAATGAATAACTATTTTACATTTCTTTACTTTTTATTTTTACTTCAATACAGTAAATTTTATACTATATTAAGATATACACATGCATACATATCCAATATGAATAAGACTTCTTCTGGGTTCTCAATAATCTATATGACTACAAAAGGAGCTAGTCATGGTGGCACATGACAATAGGATATGCTAAAAAGGTAGGAACAGGAAGATCAGGAGTTTGAGGCTATCCTGGGCTACACTTTTAGGTCTGGCATAGTGGTGCATACCTTTAATACCAGCATTCTCTAACCCCAGCATTTAAGAGAAAGAGACAGGCAGATCTCTATGTGTTTGAGTCCAGCCTAGTCTACATAGCAAGTTTTGAGCCAGCCAGGGTTACAAGTGAGACCCAGTCTCAATTTAACAGCAACAAGAATGCAAAGGGGTTATAAGATCAAAAGTTTTGAATTGTGTTGGTTTTAAAAATTGGTAAGTTAATATTGCTTAATTTGATGCTCCAAATTAATGTTGGTAGAGCCATTTTTTTCCCTATGGGTGCTCTTGTGAAAGTATCTGTCCCAGGCCTCCCTTCTGGTAGGTACATGGCTTGTGTTCTCTCTCTCTCTCTCTCTCTCTCTCTCTCTCTCTCTCTCTCTCTCTCTCTCTCTGTGTGTGTGTGTGTGTGTGTGTGTGTGTATGTCTGTGTATGTCTGTGTGTATATGTGTATGTGTATGTATGTGTAAACAACAAAATTTTCTCTCCTTACAAGGACACCAATCCTATTGAGTTCAGGATCACCTCAATGACCTCAAAGGAACATGACAACCCTGTTAATATTGGATCTGTAAATATTATACCCTGAGGTACCAGGGTTAAGATTCTAACATTATTTTTAAGTAAAATCCAACTGAACTCATAACAAAGCTAAAGAACTTATAAAGGAAAAAGAAGACAGAGAAAATTAGGAGCTTAAGTTGAGGAATCCAGTTTCATACTTTCATCCATGGTAATGAAGAACCAAGAAAATTTCCCAGTGGAAAACCTTACAAATACGTGTGCTGTGTTTTTGTCTGTAAATGTATGAAAATGTTCAGAGATCCAGGTCATGCTCTGAAGCTCTTTGGTTAGCTTGAGACTGGTTGAATAGAATGTGCTATGCTGAGCAGGAACTTCATGTTCTTTGAAGATAGCCCTGCTCAAAGAACACTGGATAAGGAGAATAATCTATAACTGAGGTTTGGGAAATCCGTAGAAGAGAAAGAAAAAGGTCTTTCCAACACTTTAAAATCTTCTATGACTATCGCTTGCAATAACAAGAAATGTTTCTAGGGAAAAATGATTACTTTGCAAATTTAGAGAAATAAAAGACAAAGCAAGGCTGAAAAAAACTACTGGAGTTTCATTGTTGCAGCTGTGCTAGCCAGTTCAGCAAGGAACCCAATCTGATACTGTGGGACACTGAGCCCTACACCTCATGGTCTCAGCAGTAATGAGAAAAACCACATGCATTAGAAGAATCCTCACTTTAAAGGGAGCACCATGTGACCTACATAATCCAGCATGGCATAACCAATCACTATGAACTTTGAAGCTTAATGCAACACTTATTTATTAATTCCCACTTGCCCCAAGTTAGGAGTGCAGCTTGTCTTAAATGGGTTCCTTGGGTTCTGGGCTCACAAAGCTGCAGTTAGGGTATTGCTGGTTAGATTCTGATCTGAAGGCTTGGGGGGAGTCTGCTTCCAGATTCACTCAGAGTATCTGAGTACTCACTTCCTCCAGGTTGTGGGATTTCACTCCCTGCTTCCTTGCCAGCTGTTGCCTGGGAGTGGTCCTTCAGCCATTCTCCATGCCTCTTTCCATTCTCAGTCAGCAATTGTGAGCTGAGTGAGTCTTCTCCCACATCTAACCTCTATGATGTCCTTCCCACTTACTGCTTACCAGACAACCCAGGATCATCTCCATAGTTTAAGCATAGCTGGTAACCTCCATTACATCTGCTAAATCCCCTCTGCCACACAGTCTCACAGGCATGGCTGTAACATCAGGCCATGCTGTGTCTCTGGAAAACCTCCATCTGGAGACTATATAGTCCATTCATCAGAAGGTTTCTCTCTGCTCTATTTTCAAAAACTCTCACCCCTTCTCAATTGCTTCCTAGCTGCTTTCTATGATTGCAGTGGTTCTCTTAGCAACAGCTGGAGCTGGCAACCTCTTTTCTAGTGCAGACCACTCTAGTGTTCTTTTCCACTAAATATGCTTCCACAGCATATTTAAAGACAGCCCTCTCTCTACTTGCTGTGCAAACCCTTCACTCTTGTTTGCCTATGTGCATTTCCAGCCTGGTGCCTTGCTGTTGTGTTCACTCTTTCCTCTACCACTCTACACTGTCAGGTTAGCTGAGTCTGTTTTTTCCAATCTCAAAACAGTATTCTCTATTACCCTTTAAGTTCTATAAACTGAGTTTTGTGCCATTGTGTTGCTCTCAGTCTAGTCTAGTGCCCAGCCCCAGCTGTGCTGATTAGGGTTTTTTGTTTGTTTTTGTTTTTGTTTTGTCAACTTGAAACAAGCTAGGGATCATCTGGGAAGAAGGAACCTCAACTGCAAAATTGCCCCCATCAAAATGCCCTGTAGACAAGTCTGGGAGGGCATTTTATTGATTAGTGTTTGGTATAGGAGGGCCCAATCCACTGTGAGAGGTGCCACACTGGGTACGTTGTCCTGGGTTGTATTTAAAAAGCAAGCTGACTGAGCTATGAGCTGGATGAGCCATAAAGAGTAAGCCAGTAAGCATGGCTTCTCCGTGCTTCTGGTTTAGTTCCAGCCTCCCGGTTCTTTCATTTTGTTCCTGCCCTAATTTCCCTTCAAGCGAAATAAATCCTTTCCTTCCCAAATGTGTTTTATCCCAGCAACAGAAAGCAAACTAATACACTGCCCTAAGCAGACTCCATGCACTCCAAAGGACCAAATACCTGTCCCAACAAAGTGCAAAGCAAGCATAAATATGCAGAGTCCTCTGAAGACCCAGCAGGCAATGAAAGCTGAGCAAGGGCCATTGGACAACTATTCAATCCTAAAGTCCCTCAAAGGACAGAGCCTGTGGTTGCAGAGCCCCAGTGGGAGCTGCAATTCTGGAGCTCCAGGAAAGGGAGGAGCTATAGGAGAAGCATAGGCATATGTTGGGGACTGCCACCCAACAAGGGTGAGGACCTTCAATAGCAAGTTGGCTTTGGGGCCCAGGAAACATCAGGTAGTTGCTGTTAGCTGTGGGTGGGTGGTGGGTGGTGGGTGGTGGAACACCACTACCTGACAGGGCCACAAGGGTATGGAGGTCACCTGGAAAGGTAGCTCTGCTGCTGTGTGGGACATTTTCCAGGAACTGTCCAAAGGCAAACCCTGAGAACTCTGGGTGGATATGGTTAGATGCATATTGGGCCTTCATGGGGCAGGGATGTCTTTGTCCTCTCTTGCAGATTTATTTCACTGCTTCTCTGCACACTCTGGGGCCCGCTTCCTGAGAGTCCACTAGTGGGCTTGGGGAAATGAGTCTCCCATGACATAGAATACAGATTAAGGATGTCATGGGGTACACTAAAACCAAGTGTGCAGAAATTAGAAGCCTATGAATGGTGAACTTTCTGGAGCAGAAATCAGGACAGCTGAGCGGAACAGATCTGACCTCCACCTCCCTCTTTATCTCCATTTTCAGCAGAAGCTGGATGTTTTAATTGTCATTCAGTGTTAAAAGGGTATCCCACATGTGAGTCAGGACAGGAGAAACTCAACCTTGGCCAGCACAGCAAGGACCACTGACCGTGCTCAGGAACAGATGTAAGACTAGAATAGTCTGTGGGTTCTGTGAGCTGGGCCACAGGAACACAACCTCCCATGGATGATGCTTGGGACACTCAGATATGGCA
>CM052722.1:112223554-112283961 GCA_028551405.1 Uromys caudimaculatus | reverse complement strand
AAATTCTTCTTCGTCACAGTCATCGGGGATGCCCAGGATAAGCAGTGAGCGCTGGGCATTGACCCCTATCCACCCACACCAGTCCTGCAGAATTGCCAGTGCCATAGCAGTGAACTTAGGAGGTAGCATGACCAGACAGGGATGTGTCTGATTGTATTAGTCTCTTCCTCAGTCTGTGAGTGAAAAACAAAAACAAAAAACAGATAGGTTAGTGTCAGGCAATCCAGGCCCCACCTCTCTCTCTCTCTCTCTCTCTCTCTCTCTCTCTCTCTCTCTCTCTCTCTCTCTCTCTCTCACACACACACACACACACACACACACACACACACACACACACACAGCTGGAATCCTGTGGTCCTCTTATAAAACCACTGTAGCATAGCAGCAAGGGGCCCTTCTCTCTTCTCTAGCATTAATATTGTCTCCCACCCACCCCTCAGTAATTTCACTTCCTGTTTGGAGATATCCCCTTTCACCTGGTCTGATGTTACTGCTCTACCAGACAACAGCTGTGAATGTATCTCTTCCTCCTACTATTGTTTGCAGCCACCCCTGTAGTCAGGTGTCCTTTCCAACAACCCTCTCCACCCTGAGTCCAGAATCCTTCCATAGCCAACTCTCTAAGAGCACTTATTTCCTCTCTCCTGGATCAAGATCTGAAGACTCTGATTTTTATAATTATTTCCACAACCTGAGTATGCCCACCCACACCCTTTTACCCAGAGTCTAGAGTACCCTAGTTTTCAAAAAGAGGAGTCTCTCACTCTCCCAGTTCATCAGTGTCTCTGTAAGCAGAGCACATTCACCTAGATCCCCAGGTGTCCCCCACCTCCCTTTTTCACAGGCCTTGGACTGAGAACCCTATAATGATGTCATCTCATTCCAGCCTGTCTGCAGTTATAGGGGTCCTACCTATGGAAAGATCCCAGCTATCCACTCATTTTCTCTAACTTTAATGATACTGCAGTGACAACCAGGAGATCCAGGCTCCAAAGCCCTGGATCAGATCTCAGAGTACTACTAAAGTCCAGGAATCTTTCAGACCTTTCCAAGCTGGGACCAAATGAGTGTTGTAAGCTAGGGGGAGATAACTGTAACCATCTTAGTTACATTTGGTGATATATTTCTGAGCAGTGTACAGGGCTAAATAGAAGGTGTCATTGTTGCCCTAGGGACAGGATCTGTGTTATAAGGCCTTGACATGGCAAGGGTTGGAGCTGCCAGGAGCAACAAGCACATTTAAATACCTTCCACTTCATAATTGTGGCAAATAAATGGGCAAGAGAAAAGAATCCCAGGTCTCCCATGCCATACTGCACTCACAGCCTGTCCTCATTAAGACTGAAATCACAACAAAGGGACTGGCTGTGCTCCTCATCACATTCCTTCACACTACATAGATTGCCTACAGCCTCCTAGCCAGTCACCAAATCCAAGAAAAGCTCTGGCCTTGAGTCCTGCTAGCCCAACAATACTAAGGGGAAGGTTCAAGAATCCAGTAGTTGCTCAGTCAACAAGGCCGAATATCTCAACTGGTCTTCAGTACACACTGGAATCCTGAAGAAGTAGGCTCTTTGCCAGTAAAGGAATGGACTTGCCAGCCAGAGAGAGAACAGAGCTTGAGCTTCTATTTTGTCCTTTATACAGGCTGCCAACAGAAGGCATGGCCTAGATTAAAGGTGCCTCTCCCTACATCAAAGATACAGATTAGAAGTGGTCTTCCCACTTCAAATTATTTTTAAAAAACAACAAAAAAACAACTTGACTCCTAACAGCAGAGGCAGGAGCTGTCTCTGACTCTGTTTCCTGCCTTTGGATTCCCCTCCCCTAATTTAGCTGCCTTGTCTAGCCTCAATGGGAGAAGATGTGCCTAGTCATACTGCAACTTGATATGCCAAGGCAGGAAGATATACATGGGAGGCCTCCCCTTTTCTGAGGAGAAAAGGGAGGGTGGATGGGGTAAGGGGAGGAGAGGAGGGAGGGGAAGCTGTGATAGGTATATAAAGTAAATTAATTAATAAAAAGAAAGAAGAAGAAAGAAAAAATCCCTCACAGGCATGCCCAAACAGTTGAGTTTTAGTTAATTCCAGAGGTAGTCAAGTTGACAGCCAAGAACGGCCACCACAGACAGTAAGTGCTTTTACCCACTGAGCTATGTCCCTAGACTGTAGCTGGTCTTTGCTACTTTGTGGGTTATTCTTTTACCCACCCATTATTCCCCTCATGTTTCACATGTTTCACCCCCTATCACCAGATAGGAAGAAAGAAGGATAGAGGAGGGGAGGGAGGGAGAGAGAGAGATCTGAATCTAATTTCTTCTTGTTTCTTCTTTGAGCACGACTACTAACAAACTGCACCTCCACACACACACTTCCTGCAAAGACCAACAAACACCAACTCCACCTCTCAGGGCCCTTGCATTTACATACCTGTGGGAACAAACCTGAAGGAAAGGAGTCCCACGTGTCTGTCCCGAGCGCTGCGGCTCTGGGTGAGACAGGAGACACCTGGAAGTGGCCACAGTGTCTTCCCACAGTCTGACGGGCAGGTGGGGGCTGTGGGAAGCCTTTGCAGGCCCTGCCCATGGGTGGGGGATGGGGCCATTCTCGGGGAACGTGGCAGCCGTCTCTGTGGGTTCTCTAGTCCAGGACACCACAGTCTCCACAGGGTGTCACATACAAGCTAGCCAGAGCGCAGCTGGGATTCCTGCCGAGCTGCTTAGGCTTGGGTAAATGGGTACTGTCTGGGAGCACTGGGAAGCCCTCGGCTAGAGATTAGACACGGCTCCTTAATCGAGGGCCGGATCCCTAGCTTCCCATGGCGGGTCCAGATGAAGGGAGTCCATAATTCTAAGATGTTTATTTTCATTGTGTGGAGTGGCCTGGATAGAATTGTATCCCCGCCCCTGTGGGAGAGGCAACTGGGAAGAGGCGTAACTAAGTCTCTAGGTGTCTCATTAACATGTGGATGGCTTGGGGCTGCGTGGCCACGCCTCTACCTGCGGAGGGGTGGTATGTGATCGTGACTGGAGTCAAAAGCCTCCCAGGAACATTGGCATAATGTTTTCCGGTCCCTTGCAGATTGTTCTGCTGAGTCGCCCAGATTTTACGCCTGTGCTCAACCAGGTGCCAGATTGCCTTTCACAGACATACCCCACACATACCCTCTGAAAAGTTCTCAGAATTCCAAATGTCACACAATCACAGAAACTATCGGCAGCTGGCAAAACCATGCCCCTGCTTGAACACAAGGCAAGTCAGTCAGCTGCTGTAAACAATCTGAAGTAGCCTTGTACCCCACACCTGGGATTAAAACAAAAAAATTCTTATAATATTTCAGTTTTTTTTTTTAAAGAAACCAAAATTTCAGAATTCCCACTACATCAAACCCTTTAGAAAGATTTTCTAACAGAAAATTAGGTTTGTTTACAAACTCTAGGGCTATTCATATTTTATTTTGTTATGCTTCTGGGTTTGGAAAATTGACTTGTGTCCATTTTACCTAACCTCTTAAATGATTGCTGTGAAGCTGCTCATTATATTCTCTCTTTCTTCTCTTAATACCTACATGATCTGTGGTAATATATTTTTCATTTTTGATATCAATGATTACATACATCACCTTTTTCTTATTTAACCTTCCAAGGGTTATAAAACATGTTATTTTTTAAAATATCTATGATTTGCTCGTTTTATCCCCAGTTTGTCTTTTTCTATTTCATTGTCTCTAATACCTCCTTCCTTGTACTTACTTATTTTGCATTTACTTTGCTATTCTTTTTTTTTTTCTAGTCTTGGTAGTGAGATTCTGCCTCATAAAATGAAAAAAGAGAACTATAAATCAATATGGTTTATGAACTCATACATAAAACATTCTAAACATTTTTAGCAATGTTACTTTTAAAATGTTAAAGGATTGCACACCATGACAAGAGTTGCTCAAGGAAATACAAGTCAAGATGTAATTCAATTTATTAACAAATGAAGAAAGGAAGAAATGGATAATTAACCCAGTAGTTGCAACATAAGAATTTGAGAAACTCCAACATCCACTGCAGATTTTTTTTAAGAATTATTTTAAACTCCTAGGAAATAAGATGGCAACTTTCTTTACATGACAATGAATATCTGTGACAAACTCTTAAATCATGTCATGCTTAAGATCAAAAAGTGGGTGTTTTCTTTCTAAAATCAGGATGTCTACTCATATCTTCTGTTCAATGTTTTATTAGAGATGATAGCAAGAAAAATTAGCAACAAACAAACAAACATCTTTGATTCATGTAGCATCTCTTGAAATCCTCACTTCTTAATATGATCAGATTGACAATTTCTGGACTTTTTATTGTAGATGCACAACAGACTAAGAATATCATCACATTGTTGACTGAAGCCACCAAACAGGGTGCAATGTACAACTCTAGGAAATACAAACAACTTTGGGAACACTAAGCAAATCACTTACTATCTGGCCATAGGGAAGGAAAAGAAAGTGATTAGCAGGGGCTGATGAAACTTTCAGGATAATAGATACACTATTGACTTCATTTAGTGAAGACTTCATAGTTGCATGAATGTTTATGAAACCTTACCAAAGTATGGTGCTTAAATCACAGTTCAATTACCATAGTTTAAATATGCAATTTATTGCATGTCAAATTCCAGCACATATGGTTTTATTTTCAAACACACACACACACACACACACACACACACACACACACACACACACACAAAGACAAACAGCTGTGTAGAGTTAGGCAAATGATTTGAGCAGCTACATTACAAAAGAAGATACAGAAATGAGCACTTCAAACATAAAACATATTTAATGTAATTAGTCATCAAGGAAATGATCACAGAAATCACTTCACACCCACTTGAATGGATAAAAATAAAGGCTGGCAACCCAAATGTTGATGAGGATGAGAAATAAAATGAACTCTCACACATTTCTGGTAGGAGTCTCCATTGTGTATCCACTTTGAAAAACATTCTGGCAGTTGCTAATAACACATACAACTACCCTATGATGTAGCAAATTGCCCCTTCCAGGTTTTTACTCCAGAAAAAAAGAAAGCACGTTCACTCAGAAACATACACAACTATTCATATAGTGAATAACAATCCCAATTGGAAACAGACTACATGATAAAGTACAATGACAAATGACTCAGCAATGAAAGGAAAGGAAATATATTTCAGCAATACAGAGGAATCTCAAAAGTATCAGAGTAAAGAAGAGAATTCAGACACAGAGTAGTAGAAAATAGTACATACTATATATTCCATTCTCATTCAATAGGAATTACTCAAATAGGCTGCCTATAGTGAGAAATTTTAGAATAGTGGCTTCCCTGTGGAATTGTGCTGGAATAGGATGTGTAGAATAAGAATGGGAAATTTCCAGACTTCTCATAATGGTTTGTGTCTGGAGAGGGGTTTTGGAAAGATATTTGTCAAAACTTACTATGTAGATTTGTACATTTCACTGAAAGCAAATTTTGTCTCAAAAAAAAAAAAAACATTAAAAGGACAGTAAAAAAGTGGACCTCTAGTTAATGCTACACTTGATGAAGTACTTAGTTATCTAACTAACAAGAATAGAAAGTACATTATGTTCATTACTGCTAGTACCTCTTTTCCCTTCCTCCTTGTACTCCAGAACTCCCTCTGTGTGTGTGTGTCCATGTCTGTACGTGTGTATTTGTGTGTTCCAGTGTATACACGTATGTGAGTGTGTGTGTGTGTGTGTGTGTGTGTGTGTGTGTGTGTGTGTGTGCGTGCGCGCGCGCATGCTTGTGGAGGTCATCAGGTGTTTTCCATGGTTTTTTGAGCAGAGTCTCTCAGGGGCCCATCACTCAGGCTAAACTGGCTGGCCATCTAGATCACTTACCCCTACTTCTCGAGTACTGAGACTACACACAGGGGCTTCATTCGTTTTTAACATGGGCACTGGGAAGTGAACTCAGGTTTGCAAGACAAGCACTCTACAGGCTGAGCTATCTCTTCAGCACCTTACTTTCCTTTCTTATGCTGGGTATGTCAAAATTATAGGTGTTTGCCTTCGGTATTGCTTTTGTCCACAGGTGCAGCAGTTTCATAGAAGCACGCGCGCGTGCGCGGACACACACACACACACACACACACACACACACACACACACACACACACACACACACACCTCCTGGTCATTCAAAACATCATCTGGATGGATATTGGGTCCCTAATACGCATACAGTACTCTCACAGGAGCTCTGGGGTGTCTGATGTGTGGCGCTTAAGATAGGCATAAGGGTCTAGTTTTGTTCACGGTTGTATTCTTGGTGTCTGGCACAGAGAGGGCTCATGCCTGACTTTATGAAGGACTCTGACCCCTGCACTCTTTTCTTGAGTGCCCTCCTTCATCCCTACCATCATTCTGAAGGCCCTGGTCTTGTCAGTTTCTTCATTGTCTCCACCACTAACAATTTATTTGCTCATTTATTTATTCATTATTTGTTTTTACATTCGTTCCACACTCATCACCTAGGATCCATGAGTTTTACTCCCCTAGTCTTATCTATCCCACCTCCTCTCCTCACCCCGCCCCAGACATGCCCCCTTCTGTCCCACCCCCCTCTCAGGCCAATCGTAGCCGACAGGCCGGGCGGGACCGGGGCCGAGGCGGGGCTTCGATCTCAGTACCCCAGGCGGCGCCCCCGGCTCCGGAAACGCGCTGCCGGGCTGCAGGGCTCCGCCAGGCGCAGGCGGCTCCGTGGCGCTTCCTGCCACGCCGGGCCTGCTTACACAGCGCCCGCTCTTCTTCTGCGAGGGCCCAGAGTCGGGCGCCTTGGGCCGGGTGAGCGTGCGGACTACGGGAGGGATGTGCAGCTCGAGTGATTTTGAGATGTGCGCGTGAGCAAGGATGTGTGGCCGAGAGAGCGTGTGGGGCGGCAGGAGGCTGTGCTGGGAGGCCTGTGTGAGTGCGTGGACCTCGGAAGAATATACTGGGAAGGGGGCGCTTCGTAGAGTGGGATGCTGCCGGGTCTCGGAGCAAACCAGGGGTCAAAAGGGAAAGGTCTCTGGCGGTGGGTGGGCATGGCGAGGCCCTGAGGCCTTCTCGTGCAGGGCTGGGGGCAGCGGTCCAAGGCGGGAATCGCGGATGTGTTGAGGCCTGTGTTGCTCTTTGGAGGATGCTAAGGATTGGGAACGGATCAAGAGCAGGGGGTGGACTCACACACACACAGCCCCCAGCGACACGGAGGCTTTCGGGCTGTCGTAAGGGCTGAAGGGACATTCCCCTAGTATGGGGGAGGGGTTGAGCCTCTGGGGCCCTGAAGAATGTTCTGGCCTATGGGGGTGGGAGGAGGAGATCTACCTTTCCATTTGAGTAGTGGCTACAAGGGAGCAGGTATGTTTCCTAGGGCAGAAATTTGGGAGTGCAGAAGGGAATTGTGCCAGATGAAGAAACCTACGGTGGCCCTCCTGGGAACCACATTTTCTGGCACCACTCCATTGCCCCCTTCTCCTAAACTCCTTTGCTGCTTCCTCCAGTCTGTATTTGGGTGATTAATTACATGTCTTTTTTACACACATGCATACTCCCACTTGCCTGCTGCCCAAAGCCCATGGTCCTTTTCAGTGCCCCCACCCCCATTCCTGGATCTCTTCCCAGAGGGCTCACCCTGTGCCAGCTGACACCCTCTAGACAGCCTTGGACTCAGAGGCAGGCAGCCCCCTCCAGTCTCCTTGGTCAGTGGAACATTTCATCTTAAACCTCAGTCTCTACATTTTCCTTTAGGAGAAAATTTCAGATGGGACTAGTGGAATAGTGCCCCTCCTGGGTAGGACCACTTACCTTACCCCTTCTCCCATTGGACTTGTTATAGAAACAACATTCACAGTGTCTGACACAGACTGGTCCGTTGCCCCAAAGTGGTCCTGAATCTGTATTTAGAATCCTATAGAGCAGTGATTTCTAGCTTTCTGTTAATGATAGACCCCTTGAAAAAATCAGCTAAATAGTGTGAGTTCTCTTGTCAGAAGTCTGACCACCAGCATAGCCTGAGAAGGAAGCTCCTGGGTAGGAAAGCTGTCTGTTATGAGATGTGGGGGAACATCCAAATTCTAAACAGGTCCAATCAATGTCTGCATGTTGAACCATAGCAATTCTGTAACAGCCACCCAGACCTGTGGCTCTACCACTAGAATTTTCACTGAATCATTAGCCTGGTTTCTAACAGTTAACCAGCCTTTCTAAAACTATCTGGGCCCTTTAGATGGCCCAGGGCAGCTGCATAGCATCTCACTACACTCCCAGTTTGGAATATTTTATATCCAGATGGTGTACCCTCAATGATTCTATACTTAAATTTTATTTTTATTTTTAGAAAGATGTCACTGTGTGTTGGAGAAATGGGAACATAAACCTTTCCTCAATTAAACAAACAATATAAAATCCCCTTCTGGTCTACTTTCTGGCTTTTTATAGAATGGAATAAAGAGGGAAACTTCAACAGAGACAGGTGCCCAGGCAAAACAGAGAAAACAGATGCCTTCCCACCACACATATAGAAAAAGATACCCACTGACACAGATATTCTAAGAGAAACAGACTTTCCTGGTAAGACAGTCATCCCTTTTGGACTTTTGGGATTCTATACTTTTGAGTAGCAGCCAGATTTCACAGTACAAGATGGGCCCATGAGCCTCTTGCCCACCTCCTGACCTGCCAGGTTCATTTGGGAACATAAAGGCCAGGAGCACCTGTAACCTCTGGGTCCACTCAGTACTTGCACCCTGGACTCACTGAGGAACATCCAGACCTTGGCAGTACCATTTCGATTACACAGCTTGTCTTCCCTTGAACACTCAGTATGAAAAGGACAAGTTCCTGGAAGGTTCATATATGAGCTGCTTCTGTTCACCCAACTTATTTCAATCCAACAGGTGAGACCTTCTCTACAGGACTAATCTCTTGGAACTGTTCTAAACGAGATGAGTCACCCCTGTGTGTCATTTTTAGGTAAGTCTAGGTTTTTCTAGCCTGTCTGAAGGTGGTAAAACTGCTGTGCTGCTAGAAGACCCTTGGTGGGGGTACAAGATACTGGAGAAGTATTTGAGTTCTGGAAGCTCATATATGCTGGTGTTGCTGAACTACCTGCCCAGAAACAACTCTTGACAATTTTAGACACAGTACCAGGGAAAGGGGGCTAAAAGCCCTCGTTGAGACCAGATCTCTTTTGAGTGTTCATAAACTTGAAGCACATTTACTCTGGTCCTAAAAGGAATTGAACAGCACAAACTTTGTGATCTGTTGTAGTTTGGTTTTCTATTGGTATGATAAAACACCCTGAACTAAGGGAGGAAAGGATTTATAATACATCCTTGAGGGAAGCTGGGGCAAGAAACCATGGAGTACTACTTACAGACCTGCTCTCTGGTTCACTGCTTAGCTAAATTTAGCCCTCCTGCCTAAGGATGGTCTCCTCCAACATCAACCCTCAACCAAGAAAATGTCTTATAAACATAGCCACAGGACATTTTGATTGAGACCATTCTTCAATTAAGGGTCCTCTAATTAGGTGGCTCTAGGTTTGTGTCAAGTTGATGATAACCCTAAACAAGCACATGTCCTGAAGATATTCCTACTGCAGGTTCTCATATCAATACTTGAGCAGTCTAGGTGTTTGAGACACCCTTGAAAACTTCTGGAAACTTCCAGATGGGTCTTATTTGAGTGGTATTCCTGCCTCTTCTTCCCCTGCCGCCGCAGAAAGATAATGCCTGTCTAGGGAAGTACAAAAGATGCCAAATTATTTCCCAGTTGTTATGATATAGGTTGTTTTATGTCTGTAAAATTGAACTTTCAATTTCTGTTCTTTCAGGTGAAAAATAAAATGGTTATATTGGGTCTCTTAGTGTTTATAATTCTATGCAGTAAATTCAAATAAGTTGCTCAGTTAAAACTTATATTGTAACTAGATAAAACTCTATTGTGGCTGAATACCATGTTTTATTTAGTTATGTGTTGATAGATACTTAGGATGATTCTATGACTGGTGTTGCAGAAAACACATATGTGGAAGCAGGAACATTTGCTCACCACATGTGCTCTGGTGTTGTAAAATTCATACTTGCCCAGCCCTGCAATTGACACAACTGCTGCACATATATTCTCACAGCAGATGTTTATTAAATAGCTGCAGCATCTATGGACTTGGCAAGGCCCAATATGAAATTTGCAGTTAACCCTGATGAAGCCCTTGTGCTCCGGGCATAGATAGTCTGAGCCTTTATTTCCCGTGTTAAAGAAAGACTGTTGTTTGCCCTAAAAGTTGAAGGTTTGTTTTCCTGCAGTGGTTCTCTTAGCTTTCTTTCCCAGTTAGAGGTAGTAGTATACTGTGGGAAAATCTTTAGGATTCAGGCTATGCTTTTCTGTCCAGAATGAAAGTGACTTATGTTCAAGGTTACATTACGTACAGTCTGTGTCCTTTGGGTACACTACAATGACTTTCATGTTCTATATGGAATTGCTTTGACTTTCATCTCCAAAGATCCACTTCACCTGCAATTGGCACTATTGTCACAGCATCCAACTTCTTTTCTAGATTAATTCCACCATTTTAAAGTAGAACATTTGTGCAACACGGAGATTAAGTGATCCAATTGTCTTCAGGATCGATGGTACTTTTTATTTTTAACCACAGTAGGGATTCATGTGTAGTAATATTTTTAAATGATTTTCCTACACTTAGCTAATTGGGCAGAGTTTAGTTTCCTTTGTGAAAGCAGGGCCTACTTTTTTCCCTCTTGTTTTCATGAGTACCTTCTAAATTATCTGTGTATTCAATGGCTCTGTTACTGTGGGTGACCATCACATAGCCAGCAGGAGTTAAAGTGCTCTCAAGCCAAATCCCTGGGGTGAACTAGTATAGGAAAGGCCACTCCTATTGCTCAATGGGAAGGATAATTATTCTTTGGGGGTTGTAGTTCCAGGACTTTTAACGGTTAATCATGCCAATTAAGAAAAAAACACTTCAGTGGGATTTGTTCCATTAAAGGTAGATGATTTGGAAGATCTCTGCTTGTGGTGTGTGTGTGTGTGTGTGTGTGTGTGTGTGTGTGTAAGACAGAGGAAATATGTATGTATTTATGTAGTGATGCTCTGAAATGGCATGTTGATGGTATGATTTAAATGTAGCTTCCAGACAGATATCCATTCCATGAAGCCTTTACAGTGGTCACTATTTTCTGTTTCGGGCCTGCACAGTGATCACTGTTTTTTGGTTCTGGCCTGGATACTTAGGGTTGTACATTATTTTCTAGAAAATGGTGATGATAACAACCAGTTCTAGTTGTGATAGTGACATTATGTGACAAGCAGCTCCAAGCATTCATCCCATATGCTCCATAAAAGGAAGCTTGCTCCATTCAACACACCACTGGCTTACATGGTGCCAATATCTGCTACATACACCATGAATTTAGGGGTAACCAATGGAGAGAAGGTCCTGTCCTGTTGGATTAGATTTTTTTCTGAGAAAAGCAACTTCAAAAGAGAATTTTTCATTAGTGAAAATGTTTGGAGTAAACTGCCAGGGCTGGAGAATAAAGAGGTTTTAAGGAAGTAACATTTGAGTTAAGGCCTGAATTCTTAGAAGGAACCTTCTGCGATAAGAGATGGTGTTTGTTCTTGGAAGGTTGACAGGCTTTGAGGGCCACAGCCTTGGCATCTTATATCTGCATGAAGGTCAGTGTCTAGATGGGGTGATTGGTGTAAGTAGGCTATACAATTGTGTGCTAGGCAAGAAAAGGTTTATAATAGACATCTTTTTCCAGAACTGCATATGTGGTATGATGTCCCTCTCCATTTCATTTGGTGACATCAGTGTCAATTGGAAGTGAATTGTTTTAAGAACAAAATCATGTAATAAGTTTATGACCAGTTCGTTGTGTTTGTATAGGAAGCCAAAATCAAATTAGACATTGAATGCCTAGCAGGAAGCATCAAGCCAGAGGAACCCTGCTTTGTCTGCTGAATAACTGAGGATGACCTCACACATTCGGAGAAGCCCGTTTGCTAAACAATCAGCTAAAAATGGGTAGGAGGGCTTTCCAGGACTTTAGAGTCACATTAGACCTTCTGTCCATACCTTTAAGAAATCTGTACTTAGACTATCTGGTCACCCCTCTTCACAGACTGCCTATAGATTCCCATTGGTCCTTTCTCTTTGCCTGTTTTTTCCATATGGGTATGCCAAGAAATACTGGTCATTTTATCTGACCTTAAGAGCCATTCTCCTGCCATTTCCTTGGTCCCAGCCCCATTCTCTGGCATGCTAAGCATCTGTCTTAACCCAGGTTTGCCTACCAAAGTTATCTAAAATTGGTATTTTTTTGAAACTAGTGAAATTCAGCTTGGTGTCTAAAACCAATTTAAAAGAATAAATCTTTCCAGATCTTGTCTCTCTCCTTGTGTCTCCCTGTATACAAACATTGAATCAGTATGCTTATTCTAGCTACTGGTCACTCTCAGTATTTTTCTTCTTTCTAGGAATATGTGTATTTGTTTTCCCCTTTCTTATTCCCCTCTTTGGAGTTTCAATCAAATGTTATCCCTACCTGTTTCTTCTGTAAAGAATTCATAGTTTTGTAATCTGCTGAAATGTTATCTTAATCTGGCCACCTATTGTTTTTTATGCCTTGAGTTCAAGGACCTTGCACTAGAAACTTTAGAACTGTGACCCACCTTGGTCATTTACCCTGTATTTTTTTTTTTCAGTATATTGGTTACAGTATACTATTTTCTGTGTTTTTACTTTTAAAATGTCTGTATCCTTAGCACTGTTTTTAGACAGAGTAGATAGTCTTCTGTTTTTGGAAGTGCTTGGTCCATTATATTTTACTTAAGTGTTTGCATGATAGAGTTTAAGTTTGTCATTCTGCTATTTATTTCCATTTATCCCATATCTTCTTTACCCCCTTTATTCTTTTGGAGTATTAGCATTCAGCACAGTCTTGGGGAACTTGATAAAAACACATGCTCATATGTTTAGCTACTGCTTATTCTTGAAGTGCTCACCTAAATTTTAAAAATGTTGAAATGCACAAGTTGAAAGTCTCATGTTTCTTTATGCCTTTGTGTAGTTCTAAGTCTGATTTCATTTCCTTCCACCTGAACATTAACTTTGGGATATTTTGTGGATAGAGAACTGCTAAGGGCGAGTTGTCTAAATGTCAGCTTTTGTCTAAAATATTCATCTATCCTTCATTTTTCAATATTCATTTATTCTGCATTTTTGATAGATTTCTTCTGACTATAGAATTCTTGGTTGACAGTCTTTTATTATAATACTTAATTGTTTTCTTTCTTTCACAACATTTCTTCCCTCCAGCTACTTTTAAGATATTCCTCTTATCATCATTTTCAGAAATTTAATTATGTTAGCTTTCTCTCTGGCTTCGTTTTAGATAACTTCTATTGCTATATCTTCATGTTTCCCACTGTTTCTTGTAGTATCTAATCACACCCAGTGAAATTTTTATTTTTACATTATTTAATCTACAAAAATTCCATTTGGTTCTTTTGTTTGTTTGTTTTTCCTTCTTGTTCCGGCCCCGCTTGCTCTGGCCCAAGGATTTTTTTTTTTTTTATGTAAGTACACTGTAGCTGCCTTCAGACACACCAGAAGAGGGTATCAGATCCCATTACAGATGGTTGTGAGCCCATCCCATGTAGGTTGCTGGGATTTGAACTCACAACCTCTAGAAGAGCATTTGATGCTCTTGACCACTGAGCCATCTCTCCAGCCCTCCATTTGGTTCTTTTCATATCCTCTGTTTAGCTTTGTATCCCCATTTTTACATTTGTAATGGAGCACATAGTTAGATTATCTTTTTTTTTCCTTATCTGTAAGTTATATTACTCATTTCTGAATGCTCCTGTTGACTGCTTATTCTCTTTGCTGTGGGTCACATTTTTGTGTTTCTTGGTAGTTCAATAATTTTTTATTAGAAAGTAGATCTCATAATGATTATATCCTTGAGTGTCTAGACTTTGAAGGTTACGAGTAGTTATTTGTAAGTCAGTTTAATGACCTTGGAACCTATAATTAAATTTTTATAGGGCAGATCTTTTATCGTATAGGCTTTAAGAATGGACCATTGAACCATGTTCCTTCATTGTTGGCTTCTAAATGTTCTGGGGGAACATAGGGATTGTATGTGAGTTGATTAGATCTTGAACAGCTCCTTACCTCTGTGTGTCCTAAGAACTGTTCAGCTTACAGTCCTTGGGAGTTTCATTCAATACTTGTAGTCAGAAAAGGTTCAAGGGTAGCCTTATGCATATCTTTTTCACTTCTTTTTCCTACATGGCACTGTGCTTTCTGAAATCTGCTCTGCAACTCTACATGACCTACCACCCAGAATGCTAGCCTCAGAAGCTTCTGATGAGGTTGCTAAGCTCTGTTTGGTTTCACTCCTCCTACACACTCAATCTGAAGGACATTGCCTCCAGGTAGAACACTGAATAGATAACAGAACTTACCTCATTTATTTATTTGGGGATCTTGATTCTGTGCTTCCTTCTGTCCTATTATTAACTATTATTGAACATAGGTTTGCAACTTGTTTGTGGATGTTAAATCTGTTCCTTGTTACTCCATCATGGCGTACATGGGAATTTCCATTCATCCCTTCTATGATACCATATTTAAGTCTTTCTGGAGTGCCTGGGTTTTTGTAGTCCTTGAGCTAGTGCTAAAATGTTTCATTTTCCCTTAATTATGAGTTGAATTGAGTTGACATCAGAACATGAACTATGTGGCTGTTTCTTGAACTCACTGAAGTTGGAGGCCTATGATGCACAGACATCTGTGGTAAGATCTTACAATAGCTCACAGTCTTTGCACTATGGAGGAAAAGGTAACACACTCACTTGAGATCATTTCTTTATCAGTATAGTGTTTGAAGAGATTTCCTTACAAGTATTTTTCTCCAGTTGTTTTTCCAACCTTCCATTTTGTTGAATAACATATAAGAGGGTTCCTCCTGGTTTTCACCCGATGACTTGTTATATTAGGGTGTGCTTTTAAAGGCTCTACTGCTGGTGAAGAAGTCCAGGTTCCTGCTCTTTGTCACCTCTCCTCCTTTCAGTTGCTCCCATCAGATATCCATAAAAAAGATACCTCATCTCTGAGTTATTTCCTCTGGTCTCTCTTTAGTGTGCATCCTCCCTCTGTAGTATGAATATTGACTTCATCTAGGCTTACTTTAAGTCAACCAGTCTCTTGTCGTTAGTCTTCCTGCCAGCAGCTCTTTGTAGCTGTCTTCAATTCTGCTTGTACTAGCATTTGTTTGTCTTATCTTGCGTCCCTTTGGTCTACTATATTAATTCTTTTCCAGCCTACTTTCCTACTGTTTCATATATGTTTTCTCAGGCATACTCATGCTCTGCCTTGTCATTCAGCCAGCCTAAGAGAGAAGACTCTGTAAGATTTAAAGCTAAGAAAATCAATAATGTCATCCCAGGGGACCAAGAAACAGGGCTGTTGTCACTCACAGCTTTTTTCACTTTCCTTAGCTCCGCCTGCTCCCCAAGGTCTTGCCCTTCCCCAAGATGGAGCCCCAGGAAACCAGGTCCTGGCAGTCCCTCTTGAGATGCCGGAGGCCCAGGTGAGCTGTGCTTCCCTCTTGCCTTGCTTGAGATTTTGTCACTGCTCCCTGATTTTGGCCTCAGCCTCTGCCTCTTCCCCAGCATGACATGCTGCAGGGTATGAACCCTGGCCACCGCCTTCCTTCCTGTCCTCTGCTTCTCTCCCACAGGCTGCCAAGGAATGAATCCCCAGTGTGCTTATGATGTCCATTGTATACATAAGAGAGCTGAGTCTGTGTCCTTTGGGAAGACAGTGGGAGTCCCAGGGCCAGAAAGCCCAAGACTCCTTTTTCGTGATCATGTTTTCTTTCTAGGACTCCTTGAGATTGTGGCTAGAACTCCACATTAGCAACATACACAGATGTGAATACTTCAGGCCCTAATCTCTTACCCCTGGCATCACTGGTGCCATCCTACCTCATTACAGATTAGGTAAAAAGACTGACTATCAATGTGGTTTCTTTCAGGATTTGGTGTCATTTGATGTTGTACCGTGGCACCTCACAGAACAGGAGTGGCTGAGTCTGAGTTTGAGCCCGGAGCAGCAGGCACTGGCGTATTCCAGGGCTGTGACCTCCATTGGTAAGGATGCCTCCAGAACTTCTTAGACTCACTACCTACTGAAAGTGGAGTTGCGGATATATGGCCACCCCATATAACCTCACTTTGCCCTTCCTTATTGAGAACACTCAGCAGCAGCTCCCCCAACTCCATGTGGTATGGAAAGATCTCCATTCTAGTTTTTCACTTGAAAGAAATTAGAACAGTAGTCAGTTAAATGGCTGAGCACATAAAGATGCTTGCCACAGAGCCTGCTGGCTTAAGTTCAGTTCCCAAAACTCATAAGCTAGGAGGAGAAAATCGATTTCTGCAAGTTGTCCCCTGACTTGCACAAGCTCACCATGACATGAACATGCTTACCCAGTCACATACACAATAAATAAGTGTAAAAATAGAAGTTAGAGCAATCTTGTTATGATAATTTAGAGTACTTTTTAAATTTATATACTGTATTTAGATAAAGAATATACCACACATTAAATTGATCAGAATAGATGCTATATTTGATCTCAGCCATAAGGCTGAGGCAGCATATTATACCAATTATATCAATATATACAGATATATGTATATATAATATATGTGTGTATGTATATATACAAATATGTATTGTGTTATGTTATGTTATATTATATTATACCAATCATGGCCAGTTGATTGGGGCTCATTGTTGAGAGTTGTTTATCTATCAGATGTTTGCATGGGGTAGGGAAATTTTAGAAGGAACTGTTGAGAGTTTGGTTTGAGAGTTGTAGAGGTCTGGGAAGAGCATGATGTTTAATGGACAGGAGTGGACAATGGAGTAAGTTCATCTGGCCAAGATCCTACCTACTGTGTTTCTGGAGCCTCTGCTAAGAGGGCCCAGAGCCTGCCTTCCTACAGTCCCCAGAAGGAGCTTACCCTTGACAAGTGCATTTGTATTGCATATATGACTTATATAATACAATAATAGATACAGTAATAGCTCTTCCCCTGTTCCTCCATAGTGACTACATCAGTGGCTGCCTTCTTCTTCCATTAACAGGAGTTCCTGTTGTGAATCCTACTTTGGTATCTCACCTGTCACAAGGACAAGTTCTGTTGGTATCAGATCCATCCCTCAGCACAGATCACACTAAGCACCCTGGTGAGCATCAAGGAAATGAGGAAATTTGGGAGAGGGACTCGAATTTGGGTTAAAGGCAGCTGCTGAGCTCTTAGCTTTGAAGTTAGACTCAGGACTCTCCCACCTTTCTCTCTGGTGCTTGCCTCTGATGGTTTCAAGGTCCTTCCTGGTGCTCAGCAGCTAGGGGAGAGGGGATTATTTTCCTGGGCCCTCTTTAGACTGTTGCATCTCATTTATGCTTTATCATTGTAGAAAGCACTTCTGCGACTTCCCACCAGAAGATGAGTGAAGAAGCCCAGCTGCAAGAGATGGCGTCCACGAGTTCCCCGAGGGCCAATGACCCCAGCGCTGAGGTCAAACAGAATGGGGACTCTGGGGGAAGGGGAGGGAGCCCACAAAATCTGCCCATAGAACACCATTTTGCATGTAAAGAGTGTGGGGACACCTTCCGCCTTAAAGTGCTCCTTGTTCAGCACCAGAGGGTTCACAGTGAGAAGGGCTGGGAGTGTGGCGATTGCAGGAAGGTCTTCAGGGGGGTGTCAGAATTTAATGAGCACAGGAAGAGCCACGCAGCTGTGGCCGCTCAGCCCCGGCCTGGCCCCAGTCGGGCTCTGGAAGATGCCTTGGAAAAGAGGGAGCAAATGGAGAGGGAGGCGAAGCCCTTTGAGTGTGAGGAGTGCGGGAAAAGGTTTAAGAAGAACGCAGGCCTTAGTCAGCACCTGAGGGTGCACAGCAGAGAGAAGCCCTTTGATTGTGAGGAGTGTGGGCAGTCCTTCAAAGCCAACACCCACCTCTTTCGACATCAGAAGCTTCACACTTCGGAAAAGCCCTTTGCGTGCAAGGCGTGCAGCAGGGATTTCCTGGACCGCCAGGAACTTCTCAAGCACCAGCGGATGCACACGGGCCACCTGCCCTTCGACTGCGATGACTGCGGCAAGTCCTTCCGTGGTGTCAACGGCCTGGCAGAGCACCAGCGCATCCACAGCGGCGCCAAACCCTACGGGTGTCCTCACTGCGGCAAGCTGTTCCGGAGGAGCTCAGAGCTCACCAAGCACCGGAGGATCCACACTGGTGAGAAGCCCTATGAGTGCAACCAATGCGGCAAGGCCTTCCGCCAGAGCTCCAGCCTGCTGGAGCACAGTCGCATCCACAGCGGTGAGCGGCCTTATGCATGTGGCGACTGCGGCAAGGCTTTCCGAGGGCCTTCTGACCTCATCAAGCACAGGCGCATCCACAGCGGACTGAAACCCTATGAGTGCGACAAGTGTGGCAAGGCCTTCAGGAGGAGCTCAGGCCTGAGCCGCCACCGTCGGATCCACAGTGGCGCCAAACGCTGTGAGTGTAGTGAGTGTGGCCGCGTGTTCAAGAGGCGCTCAGCACTGCAGAAACACCAGCCCTCCCATCGCGAGTAAACACTGCCCTGGGACCCATAGCAGGTGTCTGCAGAGGCTATGGCTCAGTCAAAGGAGATGAACAGATTTGTAGCGCTTATCTACTTTATTGTGTGAGAGGTTGAAACAACTTATACTGCCACCAGCAATTTATAAATATCAATGTTTCCCAGTACACCTATTGAGAGTAACTTTTACCATTTGAACTAGCTTGGCTATTTTTCCTGGCAGAAAGTACTATCAAGGTATTTCAATCTTCACATCCAGAATGAAAAGAAAAATCTGCAAATGGGGGGTCTAGTACAGAGCTGGGAGGTCCTTTCCAAGCTCTATCCCTGAGGAAAATGGAGCATTGTTCAATGGCATCAGTCTGAAAGGAAAATTGCCCCAAGGTTTTAGCCTACTTGGATTTATAAAATTTTAGGGATGTAAATAGAATGCTCAAATGCCATAATATTTAATTTATTAATTTAGTAACACATATGCATTGTAAATCACATTATATGAAATAATATATTAATTTAGAGAATACTCCTTTTTCACCTTACTCCCTTTGTTTCTAACACTTGACTGCATTTTTGATCTTACCAACATGGGAGCCTGTTTGAGTGATCTGAGCTATGGTAGCACTGTGACAATCCCTGCATGAGGCTCTCACCAGAAGTCTCCTCCCAAGCCATAACAACATAATATTAGCACTGTACCTACAACATCACCGTTTAAAGTGGTGATTTATCAAACATCACTCCTGGGTCATACTCCTAGTAAAACTTACTGGGCTGGAGATAAACTTTTTTTTTTTTTTTTGGCCTGTCGTTTTGCTAAGCCAATTCAGTCCAGTGACCCCTATGAACACCCCAAACAAACATCAGTTGGGGTTTGTCCTCACACAGTATCATTTTGTTCAAAAGAAAGCAAGAAAGTACCCCCAAATGAAAAGGACATCTTCAGGACATAAAGGTAAAATGACACCTCCTCCTTGGAAGATCCTTACAACACTCCCTCCATTTGTAGCTTTGACGTGGGGAGTAGTCACAATCCGTACCTCCTAAGGAGTGTGCCTTGCCTGCAAGGATACTGTCTGGGAAGGAGGTGTATACTCAGTGAAGGTCACTTGTTGGTATCCACAGCTCATTAGTACCAGAATCAGAGCCGGACCCCTCAGGCCTCCTGACTGCTAGTCTCATCTTTCATGCAATGATTTCAACAGTATTTCTGTTCTCTTGCATGCAAATTATTTGTTCATCTCCTTTGACTAGTTATCAAGTTACCTTGGATATATTGACTTTATATAGTAGTTCTTTCTATATCAATCGTGATGTTATTTTCTAATTTTTATTGCTTTGGTTTTTTCGTACTTTATTACATTTTTGTTGTGTAAGTTTTAGATTTTTTTTTACATATCCTTGAATTCTTTTTTGTGTGTTAACCTGTGACTTTAATTGCTTCAGTACTTAGATATGATGACATTTTCTTCGAGAATTTATTTACAGAAGAAAAGTTAATTCGACTGCCCACCAAGAAAGTGACCATACAAGGTGGGCAGGTTGGATGAGAGTGGGCCAGAGAAGCAGGCCTGAGCCACATCCAAGATGCAGACTCTCTGTGGGCAGCATTTGACTATATAACCTGGCCACTGAGGCACTCTAGAGACATGTCTGACACACATTGCTCAGAGCACTCTGTGACTGCTCATCAGTATAGCCCCAGCCACCAGCAACAGGGCTCAGCTTCACCTAGACCAACAGGTGAATGGTCCCAATGTGGTAGCAGCTAACCATCCTTGAAGCCGTCGGGAGCCTTGACTATTTTGGATTCAGCAACTGAGCAACAGCTCCATCTAAGAAACATCTCAGACACAGACTGGTAATGTTATGTAACCTTCATTCTCCTCCCAACAAGTGACTCTGGAATGAGAGAGATCAACTTTGTGGCTTCTGCTTTGGGCAACTAGATTGAGAAATTTGCCTGTGTGTTCTGGCATCACTTCCTACTGTCACATCTAAGAGGAATGACATATAGGCCTGGAGAGAAATGGAGCTGTGTTCTTCCAGTAGCCTGCATGCCATGCCACAAAAGCTGGTTGCACCAGGTCTGCTCTAGGACTTGGAGTAGCCATGCCCAAGAGGGCAATGAAACAAGATCAGAGAACAGGAAGCCACCTGATGTCCATGTGGCACATAAATTGAAACTGATCACACTGCAGTTGGGCCATTGCTTCAGGCAAGCCCCCTCAGGAGAAACAGCAGGTGAAGAAGGTGGCCACATCTGGGCTGTGGCCTGAGTTTTCAGTTGTGCCCTGAGGGATGTTGTAGGGTCAGAAAATGTGCCCTATGGCCCCCTAGTGAGGGAGGTTGGGCTCTAACTGACAATGACCTCTATGATCTTGGTTAGAAGGGCCTCTCTAAAGCCCTAGGCCACCACAGTGGCCCTGTAGGCCTTCTCTATGCTGGAGAGAAGCCAACAACAATTGCTACATAGCAACTCCTGTTGCTCTGTGGGCTCAGTTCTGGTGGTTTCTTGTGAACCGATCTGAACCCACTTCTTTCCCTAATTACTTTTCTCATTGTGAGCTGTTAGGACATGTTTTGTACAGCTATTATTGGGTAAGGAATGTTGACATCCACAAAGAAGCAAATCTGGCACCTTTACCTTGAAAGAGTGCCATTTCTTGCTCAGTCACTCATCATTTGTCAAAGTTGACAAAAGATATTATTGAAGTCTAGAATAACACTAACTTGGAAGGTAGCAGAGTGAGTAGTCACTGCCCTGCTAGGGCATGGCATCTCTTCCCATCCCTTCCTACCCTCTTTTACTCTTTTTCTAGTTTGGGTTCTGTAATTTTTTTCTCTTGAACAAATCCTTTTTCAGAGTTAACACTAAAAATCGGTGTCTTTTCCATGACTGTTGTCAGATCAGCTTTTAAATGGTGTTGGCAGTGAAATCCCCACTCTCTCCAAATGCAGTCAGTGTTGTGGCTTTAACATGTGGCCCATAGTTGCATCCTTTGCCTTGGTAATGTGGGGGTGGATTTCCTTGGATCCTCTAGGTGTACTTCTATGTCCAATGCAAATGTGAGCAAGCTTCTTGCAGTGTGTGCTTGTCTATGCATTCGTGTATCTACCTCATTGCACTTTTCTTTCTAACCACATATATTCTTCTTACAAGAGAATGGAGAGCAACTGGATTACATACAATTCTGGCTCTCTATAGAGATCCATCCCTTTACCACATTAAGAAAGAAATCCTCTGTGGTGGCTTTTATTAGAGTTTTTGAGTACTTGCTGAAGTTTTTAAAAAGCAAATGTTTACCATTTTGCTGCTTATCATGATTAACTATATCAGTTGATTGTATCATACCCACTCTTGGATTTACAGAATAATCCCCACCAGATCACTAGAAAGATGTGTGAGCATCATTCTCCCATAATATTGCATTCTGTGTGCTTGATTTTGTGCTTGAAGTGGCATAATACCTGCCTTGCCTGCAGTCCTAGGCTGTGGCCCTATTGTGTGCCATGTGACTTGCCACCTCACTTCTGGACCACATTAATTAAACCAACCCCAGACACCTGACCCAAAGGCAGCACTCCGCAGTCAGACCTGATTGGAGAAGATAGACCTGGCCTTTTAGGGCTATGAAATACAAAAGAGGAAACTGATGTATCTAGTTGGTATTGGAGGCATGGAAGGATGGACAAGGTATTTCAAGGAGTTGCCCTTGGAAGTAAGAGAACCAAGGAGATCTTCATGTTCTTGCTGGCCTGCCCAGAGCTGCTTGGGCCCCACCATAACAGGCCTGGCTGTATGTTCTTGGATTGCTGGCAGCTGTCTTCATCAGTCTATGTGTGTCCCCAGCATAGACACCTCCCCCTATGCCTTTAGCCAACTTGAATGGGTCTGTGCTTTTTTGAAATTTGTCAAGAGCCAATTGCATTTAACAGTTGGGCTGCTTCCTGAGATTGGCATTGCTGGCTTACCCATCCAGAATTCCTGGCCTAAATCCAGTTGATTGACATGAACACCTGTTTAATGTGGTACTGTACTCTGTTCACTAAGATGGGTGTAAATCTATGCCTTTTAGTTTCTGGGTTTAACCCATGATCTTCTGTATGAGTGTAGTTCATTTTCTGAACAGCATTTGACTCATAACATGAGCTCATTGTAGCCCATTCTATTCTGTTTTGGAAGTGTTTTACTATTTCCAGCAAACCCGCTAGATTAGGGGATTGGTGACACCTCTATTCCTAGTGTACTTACATTCTGTAGTTCACATTATGTTGGTTTGAGTACTTACTTTCAAAAATAGAAATGGTATATTTGAACATGATCCTCAGTGCTACTTGCGTATCTCTGAGAATAGTAGTTGTATCTTGCCCCAGTTTGTATTCAGTTTTAGAGGCATTCTTGTTCTTCCCCAGCCTATTCTCTTGTCTGTTTTATGGCACTCACTATAATCAGCTTTGCACTAGAGTTGTTTGTGGACTTGGCTTCTCCTCCCCTTCGTTTAGCCTTCCCCAACCAATTAGATTGTGAGCTCTTAGAAGACAGGGGTGGCCCTTTATGTCTAATCCCCTACCAAATCTAGCACAGTGCCTTGCATCTAGTAGATTTCAATAAATATATGTTAAATGGCATGGGTCTTCCTTGACTCATTTTATCTGTGCTTCATTTATCAGCTCTTTCCATTGTCTTCACCATGGGGTAGTTCCACATAGAGAATTACCTTTCTAGTGCCCAGCTCAGCTCCCAGCTTGATCTCTGCTGGGATTGGTGATCTTTGCACTTACTGGACACCTGGAGGGAACACACAGCACTATGGTAGAGGGGAGGGAGGTTTGCCTGCAGCTGAGAAACTGTTTTCTCCATCTCTGGCTCCCCAGCTCTGAATCTGAGATGAAAGTCAAAGTCCAGACTTTGACTTGCTCAATTAAAGCCTGAGAATGAGGTGGCAAATGGGTTCTGGTACTTGAGAGTTTGCCTACCTCTTAAGGCTGACAAAAGACAGCAGTGGGAGGTCCTGTTGGCAGCCAGTGGCACCCTCTGTCTGGCAAACATTGCCTCAGAAATGAGATCAGATACAAATGTCTCAGATGTGAAGCCAGCTGCCCAGTTGGGGGAAGACAAACTCAAGGATGGGAGACCCAGTGGAAAGCAACACTTTAGAAAAGAAACATGACTCCCTAAGAAGTTGTTTCCCTAGATTCTGGCAAGGACTCAGGGATGCCTAATCATCTTTCCTCTAGCATCCCATCAGCACAGCCGGTGACTCTTAATAGATTTAGGTGGGACTGGCATAACACCTACCTGAGTCACTGTTTCCCAGTGCCCCTGCCCCAAACCCAGCTTAGCTATTTCTGCTTATAAAGCAGTTGAGAGAAATGAAACTGCATTTTTGCCTCATTTTGTGCATTAGTAATAATTCCATCTACCCACCACTTTTTTCCTTAAGCGTGCACAAGCATGATTCGAGGAAGTTTGAGTTGGCATGAGACAAAGCCACAGATCGTTTGGACACGCTGACCCTGGACTTGCCGTTGTGGAGGGAGGGCACAGCCTAGAACTCCCCTGTCTCTCCCTCTACCCCTCTCCCCCTCCCTCCGCCCCCCTTTCTCTCTCCTAGTGCCCCTACCTTGCAGAACCTGGTAGCTTCTCCATCACCAACTTCTCCAGAGCAAAACAGAAGGCATCAGATGAAGCAAGGATGTATGTTGTGGCTTTCTCTTTAGTGGAACATTCAAATACCCAAATGTCTTAGAGGTATCATGCAAAGTCTCAGCAGTTTCTGGTTGTCATTTTATGGGCTGGTATAAGCACTGCCCTCTTCCTTCTGTCCCAAGTTCCCATCACATAGTCTGCCTTGGCCCTCTTGGAGATGGAGGCCCACCAAGCAAAGACAACTAACTGGCTTATAGACAAAGTGGCTTCTGCTTTGGTGCTTACTACATTTTAGCTTCCTTTTCTCAATGTCTCCTGGCCCATTTTCCTGAAGACTCTGAATCTGTTGTCTCTGTCTACCTATCCCACCCTCCCAGGCATACACTGGAAATGCATTTCCTTAAAATGCAAAGCCAGTGGTGTTGCACATGAGTAATCTCAACACTCAAGAGGTGGAGGCAGAAGGATTTAAAGTTCAGGGCAGCCTGAACTCTAGAACAAGACCCTGTCTGAAAAAATTAGTGCTAACCACACAATAACATGACTCCAGACTTTTCAGGCAATATGTACCAGAACTTTCCCCCAACTTCCTCACTTCTCATCTTTTTTCTGACCTGTATTCAATATACATTTATTGGGCGCCTGCTGTGTGCTTAACCCCAGATGCAAAAGCAAATGGCAAGGTCCCTGCAAGATAGATGAGGTTTTCTGTAGACAAAATATCATAAGACAAGTGTTTGCTTAACCTTTAGAATTTATATACTTTAGTGGTGTACTGGGTGGGACACAAGCTAGAGTCATGAGAAAGAAAGGGGCTTCAGTTGAGGAAATGCCTCCATGAGATCCAGCTGTAAGACATTTTCTCTGGGCAGTAGTGGCGCACACCTTTAATCCCAGCACTTGGGAGGCAGAGGCAGGCAGATTTCTGAGTTCGAGTCCAGCCTGGTCTACAGAGTGAGTTCCAGGACAGCCAGGACTATACAGAGAAACCCTATTTCGGAAAAAAAAAAAGCCTTTTCTCAATTAGTAATCAAAGGGGGAGGGCCCATTGTGGGTGGTGCCATCCCTGGACTGGTTGGTAGTCCTGGGTTCTATAAGAGAGCAGCAAGCTGAGCAAGCCAGTGAACAGCTCCCCTCTACATCAGCTCCTTCCCTGATGAGTTCCTATCCTGACTTCCTGCAGTGATGGACTATGATCTGGAAGTGTAAGCCAAAGAAACCCTTTCCTCCCCCAACTTGCTTTTTGGTTGTGATGTTTCATCAGAGCAATAGAACCCCTGACTAAGACAAGTGGGTACAATTTACACTTGATGTAAATTAGCTTCAGGCCCACCCCTGCCCTGTTCCTACTTCTGTTTAGCTTCATTGGCATCCCTGCTTCTGCCTCTGCCTGTCCCAGGCAAAACTACTCTGTCTAAACCAAGGTAAAATCAGTTGTCAGGTGTAGAAATCCTGGTCCCCAAACATTTAACCAGTGGAACATCCTATGCTCCAAGGAGATGGTACTAAAAGGTCATCACTCCAGCATTTCCAAAGGCAGGCACCTGGCTCAGCTACATCCTGTATGGGAGATCTGCTTCTACTTCTCTGTCCATCCCTGCTCTCTCTCCCACCCATGCCAATTCCACCCAAACATCTAAATTCTTTCTGTGTTGTGTCAGTTCTGCAGAAGCATGAGCTCCTGCTTCTGGGTCCACAGTCTAGAGGCTTCTGATAATTCCTCCTTCTGTACCACATTGTCATCCTGACTGGACTATCCTCCACCCAGAAGTTTCCTTCACCTCAGCCCTACCTCATACCACCATCACTATCCTATGCCCAGCTGAAAGAGGTATCCTCCCTCCTTCCAGTGCCCTTTGTGTTACCAAATCATGATCAGATCTGTTATAAGTGGCCTGCGCCCAAGAGCTACCCCCAGGCAGGGTAGAGTAGATCAGCCTGACCTCTAGAGCTTGGCTGTAAGGCTGTGCTTATATAGCAGGATGGAGTGCACAAAGGAACACAACCATCCCTCCTCCACTGAAGGTAAAGTCCTGAGTCCTTGGAGTGAAGCGGCTGGGACAGGGTATGCAGCCTCTCTGCTCTCTCCACAGAGTGAAGCCATGGAGATGATGGATCAGATCATCCACTGGGTACGGGAGGACCTGGATGGGTTGGGCCAGCCTCAGCTCTCGGGAACACTGGCCACAGAGTCCATGGCGGTGCTCATGGAATGGTTTAATACATAGTTAGGGTGAGTTTTCCCACCTCATTTAACTCAATCTAGAAACTCCCTCACAAACATGCCAGGGGCTAGCCTAACATTGATAATCCCTTATGGGTATGACCATGGGCTTGTCTCCTACACAATTCTACATCCTGTCAAGTTGACAATTTTAATCATTACACTATGAGAGGAGTAGAACTGGATAAAGGTGAGTAGGATCAAGGTAGAGGGCTGTCAACCTGTTTGGAATTGGCAAATGCTGTCAGGTTCTTGAAAGAGGACTGAATCCTCCATTGACTCAGAAGATTCCTGCTATGCTTGGAAAATATTATTTTTCATTTATTTACTTTTTAAGCATGTGTGCACATTGCTGTGGACGAGCATATGAGTGACAACACACACATGGGAGGTCAGAGGACAATTTTCAGGAGGTGATTCTCTCCTTCCACCATGTAGATCCAGAAATAGAACTCTTGTAAGCAGCTTGGCCCAAGGCTTCCAACAGGACCATGAACCAAAATAAGCTTTTCTTTGTAAGCCTCAGTAACTAGCCCTAATAATTCTGTAATAGCAATAGAAAATGGGCTTTAGACCTCAAAGGCCAGGAGTAGTATACAATTTGGTGGATTAGTAGAAAGGGCTGAATGGCAAAGATTAGGATCTATTGACTTGAATCTCATAACACCAAGCCCACTTTGGAAGGGTTTGAAGATAACATTTTATCCAAAACTAAATGGCCAAGGCCAAAGCCCAAATTTCACCATCAAGGAACAAATGTAAAATTTAATAATTGTTACTTTAATTCTAGTATTCATTTTCAGACCCTGAGTTTCAGAATTGCCTCAGTCCTGTCAACCATGGTTGGCCAACCATGAGCTGCACTCTTGCCCACTTCCCACCTGCTGCTGATGGTTTTGAGGCAGCTAACTTTTCAAAAGAAAAGTTTTAGCAACATGTTTGCCAGAAGGAAATTTGTGCCTAGCATTAACAATGTAGTCTTGTGCTGGCTACTGTTTTGTCACCTTGACACAAGCTAGAGTCTTCTTAAAAAAAAAAATGGAACCTCAGTTGTGAAAATGCCCCTACTAGATTGGCCTGTGGGCAATCCTGTGTGGCATTTTCTTGATTAATGATGTGGGAGGGTCCAGCCCATTGTGGGAAGTTCCACTTTTAGGCAGTGGTACTGGATGGTATTTTTTAAATGCTGGCTGAACTAGTCATGAGGCAGTAAGCAGCATTCTTCCATGACTTCTACTTCAGATCCTGTCTCCAGATTCTTGCCTGTTTGAGTTTCTGCCTTGACTGCCTCAGTCAAGTGGTGGACTGTTACCTGGAAGTGTCAACTAAATAAATCCTTTCTTCCCCAGGTTCTTTTAGTGTTTTATCATAGTAGTATAAAACCTAAGTCAAGTCCAATCTTTATGGAAAACAGCTGGCATTTGCAGTGGTTTCTTCAACATTGTTTTCCTGAAGCATTTTGGAAAGCCTGGTTTGAAGTTGCCTTAATTTAACATAAAAATCTGTTTGAAAGCCTTTTTCTATGCTTATTGATTTCTTCATTTTCATATTCTTTAATTATTTTGGGATCAGAGATGTTTTACCAAAGACATAATGGTACGTAAGTTTATACATTTTCCTTCTAGGCATTATGCTTGCTTTCTTACAAGATGAGAATTCCCCAGGGTACTTTTTCTGAACACAATCATGACCTAAATGGAATCAAGCAGCTAAATAATTCCATTCCTAAAGTTCCTTTATTTAACCCCATAAATTTCAGCATGCCAAACTCTTGAGTGACACAGTTACTGTCTTACATTATTATAAGAAATTCACAAACATTCTTTTACAATTCACTTTTTTATTTGCAAGTAAGCCATGAATATACTCATATGAACATATTAAAGAAATATAAGTAAAATGAAGCCCCTCTTAGCCATTCTTTGGCTCCTCCCACTTTATCCCCCTCTGACAGCATCTGTTCTGACATTTTTGTACATGTGTACATGAATATACACACTAAGAGAATTGAACACATTATCTGTTCATTCTGCAATGTACATCTTCATCTAACTAAGAATGTTTAAAAAAAAATCTTCAGTGCATCTTGGCATTCCACAACATGGATTGTTGAGCTTCACTGACACTTTTATTTCTTGACCATTCAGGTATTTCTAGGGTTTCTTCTCATGGAAACAGTGCTTTCATAGGCTTAGTCCAGAAACTTGCATGCAGCAGGTCAGAACTATAAGGACAGGTGCTGAGTTTGGTAGAAGCAAGCAAACTGGCTTTAACAGAGACTTGCACTATTGTAATGGATGGGTTTGGTTTTAATTTTGTGGTGCTGGGGTGAGACCTAGAGCCTTGTGTGGGGTGGATGAATGTTCTACCACTGAGGTAGAGCTTTGGAAAAATTGAAGATTGAGTTGGTGAGGGCAGCTCCAGTCCATGCAGTTTTTCAGAAAGCTCGGTTCCTTACACCCCAAACTGTCTGTGATACTTAGTTTAATTCTCCAATCCACTGTAGACTTAGCCTTCTGTAACCTGCAGTAAAGATAGCAGGGTAGCAAAATGCTATTAGAAAATCTATAGAGCACTCCCTCCCTCTTGATGTCTGAGATAGCCTGATGACCATAGAGTGCTAATACACAGGGCCCCACTCAGCTAGAGAGCACCGCCATTACCTCAAGGTCACACTTTAACATAGACATGTCCATGTTCTGGCTTTTTCAAGTCCAAGGGAAGAAGGGAACCCATCCAGGGCAAGCACATTCCTTCCAAGCAGGGCAGGCACAAGTTGAACACATCAACACTATTCACATATTTTAAAATATATTACATTCTTATTTGTGTGCATGTGGTGGGGGGTGGAGGCTACAGTTGCCACAGCACGTGCATAGAGGTCAGAGGACAAGTTGTGGGAGTCAGTTCCCTCCTTCCAACATATGGGTCCCAGGAATTGAACTCAGGTTTTCAGCCTTGGTGGCAGGCACCTTTACCTGCTGAACCATGTCACCAGCTCCTGAACTCTTATTTATAAGATACCTACCTATGTCATGGAAGAGCAAAGCAATTGTCTTCCTGAGCAGTCTGCACCAGAGAAGCAGCTCTCAGACACAGAGGCAATTAACAGATGTCAAGAAGTGATACTGTATTATTCACAAGGTATAGGATGTTCATTTCAGCAAAATATGAAGTTGTATGAAGAAAAACCCCTTTGATCTTAAAAAACAAAACGGAGCCCACACACATATACCAGTACTTCCTATAGCATGAAACAAATTACTTGTTTTTAAGAAGCCGGGCAGTGGTGGCGCACGCCTTTAATCCCAACACTTGGGAGGCAGAGGCAGGTGGATTTCTGAGTTCGAGGCCAGCCTGGTCTACAGAGTGAGTTCCAGGACAGCCAGGGCTACACAGAGAAACTCTGTCTCGGAAAAAAAAGGAGAGAGATAGAGATAGAGATAGGGATAGGGATAGAGAGAGAGAGAGAGAGAGAGAGAGAGAGAGAGAGAGAGAGAGAAGTTTCCAATCAGGAATTTGGTAGAAGCAGATATACTTCTGTCTTTTTTGATGTTTTGTTTCCAAACAATTTTCTTTGAATCAAAAGCACTTCTTATGTTTAATATAGTTGCTATGTTCTTCATCACATTAATGATCAGAAATGTGGTGTAACTCCCCAGCCCCTTCCTGAAAGTGCTAAGTAGTATCTTACTGTAAGTTGAAAGGAGTTCCACCCTAACTGAGGGATTGTGAAAAATGAACTATGTTTGGGTTTTATTGACTGCCAATGGATTGTAGTATGGTATCTCCAGAGACTATTGAATATAACTTAAAATGCTTAATTAAAAAATCTTTATACTTTTAGTACTAAAAAAAGACTGTTTCCATTTCCTAGCTATTGTGGGCAGAGCTGTAATGAGCATGGCTGAGCAAGTGTCTGTGGACTAGGATGTTAAGTCCTTTGGGCGTATATATGCTGAGAATGGTTTAGCTGGGTCAAATGATAGGTTTATATTTACCTTTTGAGAATTCTCTATACTGATTTCTATAGTTAGCAGTCGCAGTTGGTAATCTCACCAAGAGTGAATGAGGGTCCCCTTTTCCCTACCTCCCCTGAATCATTTGTTGTTGGTTATTGTTCGCTTAGATTCTTTGAGAGCCTACTTTAATAAGGGGTCTTAAGTGCTTAACCTCCATCTAGCCCACCACCCACCTGAGGTAGTGGAAAAGAAAGGTTAATAGGAAATGGGGGATGTGGACCTGTTTAGAAATAGTTCTATGGGGTGATTCCAATCTTCATTGTCAGCAGTCCAGTCCTCTAGCAAACACCAACAGAATCAGCAGTGTCAGTCCAGTCCACTTGGCAATCACCACTCATGAATCAGCAATGGCAATTCCATCTAGAAGAAACCACGAGGCTCCGCCAATCAGGCCTAGTCTGTGGAGGTGGCAAGAAGCACCAGAATATCATGAAAAGGTTTGGGTGAGTTATTCTCTATGAAGTCATGACAAGCAAAGATCAGCAACATGATACAAGGCAAACCAAGGCCAGAGCATCATCAGCAAAGACTAGCAAGGCCAGGCAGAGCAAGGCAAACCAATGCCTGACCCTCCTCCCATAGTCTATGGGGTCATATTTATATTCTTTCTAAACATCATGTGTCCTCTCACCTGTGTCTGCTTCGGCAAAACATTATATTTCATAAGTGAGTTTCCAAAGAAAGCAGAAATTTCCAGTTCAGGTTATGTTTTTATTTTTGCTATTCTTGCAGGGGTAAGGTAAAATCTCAGTGTTTTAAAATTTGCATTTGCCTAATTGTGAAGGATGATGAACATTTTCTAAAAGATATTTCTTAGCCATCCTTTTTATTCTTTTGAGAACTCTCTGTTCAAATCTGAGACCCATTTTTTGAATGGGCCATTTGTTTATTTGGCTGTTTTTTGGATTCTTTATATATTCTGGATTATATCTCTGTCAGATGTATAGTTAGCAAATATTCTCTCACAGACTATGGGCTTCCTCTTTACCTGGTTGTTTCTTTAGCAAAAACTTTTCAGTTTTATGAAATCCCACTTGCCCATTGTTAGCCTTAATTCTTAAGCAAATGGAGTCCTGTTCAGAAAGCCCTTTCTTATATCATGTAAGGTATTGCCTATATTTTCTTCTATCAATTTCAGTGTTTCTATCAAGTTCAGATTTCATGTTTAGGTCTTTGATCCATTTGGAGTTAATTTTTGTGCAAGATGATAGATATACACTGCTGAATTCATTCATCTGCATGTGCCCATACCATTTTATATGAGAGATATTAGAATGACCTACAGGCTGTGACCCAGCTGGGCCAGCTAGTCCAATAATGGCTGATTATTAAGGGAAAGTCCAAGAATCCAGTAGTTGCTCAGTCTATGAGTCTGTGTGTCTCAGCTGATCTTCAGTATACTCTGTATTCATGAATTACGCTCTAAATGGCACTTGTTAGTGAAGGGAGTTGTTAGTGAGGTGTAAGCAAACAGGCAAGGAACAAAAGCTTCTTTCTTCCATTTCCATATATAGACTTCCAGCAGAAGGTGTGGCCCAGATTATAAGTGGGTTTCCCAAGCTCAAATCATCCAGATAAAAGATGTCTTCCCACCTCAAGGATCCAGATTAGAAATGGATCTTTCCACTTAAAACTAAGCAAAAAACCCTCACAAGTGTGCCCTCCATTTTTGAGTTTTAGTTAATTCTAGATGTAGTCAACTTTACAACCGAGATTAGCCCTCATACCCAGTCTCAATGGATACATCTGCAAAGCAGCTCCTACACCAAAGGTTTTGGAAACACTGTAGAATAGGGGGTGGAAAGACTATAAGATTGTAAGAGCCCGCTGTGAGAATGGATCTACTAGTAATGTCAAAAGCTACACTCATAAAACTTCACCAATATAACTGCCCAAACATGACAAGAACAAGACCAATATACATGCCAAAGTGAACATGGGAAAGTCCATGAACCCTCAACCCTACACAAAGAACTTCAGGCAACTAAGGAATACTAAGAACAACAACAACAACAACAACAACAAAAAATAGTGCACCCAAGGGAAAAGAACAGCAATTGATTATCCAACATCAAATGGTCATCCTTGAGAATATACATATTAGTAACATTGTATAGACTAAGAAGGTTATATTTATATATGTATATACATGTAACATCAATTAAGAGAGGCCGCGAGTTTGAAAAGGCACACAGAAGATTATATGGGAGACTTAGAAGGGAGATAAGGGAAGGAAGAAATGATATAATTATTTTAAAGTCTAAAAAATAAAAGAAAAAAGTAAGGGCATCTTAAAACAGATAACACTGAGTTAGGAGTAGTGGTACATGCCTGTAATCTTGGCATTTGTGAGACTGAGACAGGAAGTTCATGAGTTCAATTCTTAAAACCTACACATGGAAGAAGAAAATCTAATACCTCAAGTTACAGTCTGGCCCACAGACACATGCTAACACAGAGAGAGAGAGGGGGGAGAGAGAGAGAGAGAGAGAGAGAGAGAGAGAGAGAGAGAGAGAGAGAGAGAGAGAGAGAAAGTAAATTTTTAAATCATGCTGGAATTTTTTTTTGCTGTATTGAAGTGAGACAAATATATTTAATAGTTGTGTCTTTTCTAAGAATATGAAATAGCTTATTGTTTAACTAGGCTACTTTTATAACCTATAGTGAGGTTTTAAAATTTTTTATATTAGCTTATAGTACCAGGTTTCCTATGGCATTTTCACATACACACGGTTCTGGTTGACCTCTCCTTCCCACTTCCTCCTTTCCCTTGCCTCTCCTCATCTCCACCTAAACCAGTGGATCTCAACCTCTGGATCACCACCTATTTGGGGATCACATATCAAGTATCCTGTATATCAGATATTTACAATTACTAACCATAGCAAAATTACAATTATGAAATAGCAACAAGATAATTTTATGGTGCAGGTCACCACAACATGAGTAATTGCATTAAAGGGGCACAGCATTAGGAAGGTTGCGAACCACTGACTTTGTCGGCTCCTTGCCAGCAGGTCCAGGTGAGAGGAGAGAACCCGGTCCAGCTGGGTCTGTCCAGGGCTGAGCAGGATGGTGAGTGTCAACAGCCCAAAAGAAACACACCAGGCCGGGAGTCTTGTAGAAGCAGGAATTTAACTTTATTGTATCAGCCCCTTGCTTATATAGAGAAGGCAAGGAGGTAGGCACTTAGGTATGGGAAGAGATGACATAGCAGTCAGAGAAGGGTGACGGAGGGTAAGGGCTAACTGACAGGGCCAATGGCAAAGCTTCACATCAACAGCAGGGCAGAGGGAGGGCCAAACAGGTCTTGCTGAGTCACCCAGATACAGAAGTGACTGAGACAGGTCTCAGAACTCCAGCCAGGCTTAGGCTCTCCCACAAGGCTGCAGTTTCCAGTGGATCTTAGGTATCGGGGCCGAGCAGTGGCCTTTAGAATTGGGGGTGAGACAAAGGGCATTGTTGGTGCATCTTCTCAAAATGAGGATCACCCCTATAATTTGGAAACACCATCTTTCCCTGCTCAAAAGACTGTTCATACTCTTCTATATCCAAAAGGTCATAATAAAATATTTTATGATCAGTGGTAATAAAGGCCTCAGCCTCCCCAAGTATATCTTGGCCCAAAAGGTTAGCCGTAAGGCCGGAAACCACAAGAGGGCGCATTTTACCACGATAGCCATCATGGTCCTCCCAGGAGAGCCAGGAGGCAGTCTTCCATAAGGTCAGTTGTCCCCCCCATGCCTAGTAAGGGCGGGCCTGGAATGAGCTGCCAAGAGTGGGGGACTTCCTCCTTTCTAACCAGGGCCAAACCAGGGCCAAAATGGGCCTAACATGACTTAAAACTTTCCACTCCCAATATTTACTCTCCTTCTAGTTTCATATCATATCTGTTCTCTACCCTCATCTCTTGTACTTTCTTCATATCAGAATTTTAATGTATTTAAAGATTTATTTACTTATATTTTTTTATACACATGAGTGTTTGTTTGAATGTATGTAAGTGCAGTGCCTCTGTGCCTAATGTTCACAGAGTCCAGAAGAGGGTGTTGAATCTCCTGCAACAATAGTATGCCACCATGTAGGTGCTGGGAATTAAACCTGGGTCCTCTGGAAAAGCAACTAAACCCTTAACTGGTAAACTATCTCTCTAATATCAGTATTTTAATGTATTTAATATACCATGGTGTATTATTGTTTGAGTCTTAAATGTACTTGTAGGGAGTCATTTTTCTTTTGAATTGATTACTTTGAGAGGCTGTGGGATTTTTAGGTGGTAAGGACTAACTGTGGGAAGTTTTCACTAGAGATAAGCCTTTGAAAAGTGTGGCCTGCCCCTGGTTACTGTCACTGTCTCTCTGCTTCTTGGCCCATAATGATTTGAACAGCATCAGCAACATGCACCTGTCATGAATGCAGCTACTCTGCTATGCTATTTGTGACATGATAGACTGAAACCCTCTGAAGCTATGAGCCAAAACAAATATCTCCTGCCTTAAGTTGTTTCTTTCCAGTAACTAAAACATAAGTCAAAGCTTTTTATAGTTTATGTTGCTCTTCGGAGAAGAACTTTTCTTTAACATATAAAATTTGTTTCTCCAGCGTTGTTTGGAAGATAAGGGTGTAAACACATCTTAGTAATTTAAAGATGCTTTCTTTAGATCTTTATAAGCTATTATATCCCGATAATTAAAGTTCTTCTGTTCCAGTATTTCTACTGTTTTTATTTCTTCTTTCACATTGATCCAAATTATCTTAAGGACCTCAATCAAGGATTAGAAATGTCAAGATAATGTATTTATATTCTTCACCAATAATAAAGTGACTTACATTAATAACTGTTAATGTTTATCTATCATTGCATTCTATAAGAAAAGTATATTTGGGCATAGTACAGGCTTCTTTTATGTCCCCATAGAGATGATTAATGTTTTTGTGCTATTGTTAATAGGTAAGATTAGTCTACACAGTGCTTTTAATATGCTTGCTTATTTCAATTTGAGTACTAGGATTATAGTAGCCTAGTGATACGGGTTTAAATATTTCTCATACTTTGCAATGCAAAGAGATTATATAAGAATTACTTGTTTCTTTTTAGGTTTAGAAAAGTTTAGCCATAAAACTACTCAGACTTAATGCATCTTAATGCACTTAATGAAAGATATATCTTTAACTGTCTTTACATTTCTTCTCTTTACTACCTTCTTGATCAACTCATATTTCCCTAGAAAGCTATCTACTTCTAGATTTTTAACATTTATATACATACACAAAGCTACATGCAATGTTCTCTAATGTGTTAGAAAAATTGCCTTAGTTTCAGAAATTATATTCTCTCTAGTTTCTTTTTATATAAAAACTTTATTATAAAAATTACTTTCAAATAAATAAAAAATCATATACAAAATTTAACCAGACCCTCTTGTTTCTTGTAACATTTGTTACTTTCCCCTTCCCTCTTTGATCCTAATAAAAACTCTACTTTTTGTTAAATTTTTATCTTTCAAACACTTCTGTGGTTTTTGCTGTTGGTTTATTTTGTTAATCAGTACTAGGTGGGTTACTTTAGCTAGTCACTTCTAATTTTAATGCTTTGGATTTAGTAAAAATGTTTTCTTGAATTTTGGAGATTCTCTTTGTAAAGAAAGAGTTGGTTCTATATCCTATACTGTATGCCCTTTGGTGGGGATGGGAAATATTGTGATCTCATTGTTGGGCACAGTTATGTGCATTGTGCATCTATGAGGTCATGGTTATGACTTGTACAACTTGAATTCTCTGTTATCTTTTCTCTCTTTGGCTTGTCAATTAACCTTAGAGGATAACAATTTTCTTCCACTCTGATTATGGACATGTCTATTTATTTTTCAATAATTGTCAATTTTGTTTTCAAATATCATAGATCTATGTTGGACACAAAGGTTTATGCCTATTCTTTGAGCTTGTGTCTTTTAAATATCAGTACATTCATATTTGTCTGTGAATAATTCATTTGTTTGAGTTCTATTTTCTATAATAGTGAAGTTCTAAATGTCCTTTCTGTAGGTATTTTCCTGGTGCTTTTGTTAAAATTTTTAACCCTTCTCAAGATTTATTTGTTAAGTTTATTGGAAGATTCAAATGTACATTTTCCAACCTCCCCTGCAGATTAGAATGGCTAATGAAAGGATAATTGTAGTCATTGATCAAGGATCTGGAACGTTCTTTACAGTGGAGTGAGTGAATTAGCGCGAGCTATGCCTTTCCCTTCCAACTTTCTCCTATACTGGAACACACATTAGTTATATTGATACTATAAGTGAAATGCTACAAGAATCAGGAAGATTCTTCTGTTGACATCCCTGCATGGCTAACCAAAGTCAGCAACTGCCTACTTCCAAACTAAACATATGAGGAAAAATTAAACACATTGTGTTTAAATCACCATTGCTGTGTCTATTACTTTATCAAACCCAATTTCTAATTAATAATACATCACCCCTATGGGTAATCAGTATTACTGGTTTATATGTATTATTCTGGAAGTAGTCTCTTTAAGTATCATTATTCTACGTGTACCTTGAACATTTCATTATGGAAATTTCCAAGCATGTACATAAAATGGCAACTATCGTGGCGCACCTCCATATAGTCATAAGCCACCTTCAGCAATTATCCATTGGTAATCTATGCAAGTACATGCAGGCACACTCACACAAAAATTCTTGTTTGACACAAATGCCAACATGCTATTGACACTATACTTTGACTTCCATTCATTAAAATGATCTTAGATTTATTTATTTCGTGTGTGTGTGTGTGTGTGTGTGTGCAAGCATACTTAAGTTCATGTATATGTGTCTGGGTATGGGCACAGAGTACATGTGCAGATAAAAGGACAACTGGAAAGAGTTGGTCCTCTTCTTTACTCTTTGGATCCTGAGGATTGAAATCAGGTCATCTGGCTTGGTTGCAAGTGTCTTTACCCACTGAGCCATCATACTAGCCTGACTTTCCTTTATAACCCAATAATGTTTGTTGGACCTGGTTCTATATCAACATTAATTTCTCACTGTCATCATTGTTCACCTAATGTTGCTTTATGTCATCATACATGTGTAAATAGATCTGTAGAATCAACTTCTTGATTTAGAATAGCCAAGTCAAAAAGGTATAAGCATTTGTAATTTTCTTCTATTTCCTCAAATTACCTCCAGAGAAGTTTGTGCCAGTTCTAACTCCCATAACAATGGGCATACACTCCTGCTGGTTCATTACTCTGTCAAACATTGATGCTTTAACGAAACAGATAAAATGATTGTGTCACTTCACTCTGAATTTTGTTTTCTTACTTAGAAGTCACATTTTCTTTCATGTGAGCTATTTTTGCAGCCTTTGCTCATCTTCCTATCACACTGTGTATTTTTCTTACTATTTGATAGAATTACTAGCCCCCTTATCTTTAATATGAATTACAAGTAATTTTTGTAGTTGACCATTTACCTTGGACTTTGGTAATGGACAAGTTTTGCATTGATAAAACTTTCTCTTTCTTTGGACTGAATTGATGGAACTTGTTGTTGTTGGTTTCTAAAGTTTATGTTATGTTCTAAAAGGTCTTTATTCCTCAACATGTTTTAAATTCCCCATAGTTTCTTATGGTATTTTTATGGCTTCTTTATTATCTTTAAATTTGATATATCCAAGGTTTAATGGGTTATAAATGTGTCCTTTTCCCAGATATCCACTGCTTCTTTTTTAAAGGGATTATGCCGATTTTCTTATTTCAGTTGGTAATGTTTAATAATTTAGAGAGTCTTTTCCCACTAAGTTAAGGCCAACAGTTCTTAAATAATCTATTCTCCCTCGTGAAGCTGAAACAACATTTTATCATATAATAAATAGATTGTATTTTGGTATTTTTCAGATTTTCTAGTTTTCCTTCCTGTTTTATTACTGTATTCATGTACTAGAATGAAATTGTTTTCATAAGTGTAAATTTATTATGTTCTAAAACCTGGTAAGTCCTAGTAAAGAGTGGAGGGCATTAGACATGAAGTTCCACCTCTAGATATTGACAATTGATACCAACTAGGAGATAGTCAATTTTCTTTTAAGAGTGTAGCCACTGATAAGTGATGCTCCAGTGGAAGCCCATATATCCAAGAGTATATGGACAGCACAAATTGGATTTGATGGACTTGATAGCCAAAAAAATTAAAATAAAATAAAATAAGATACAAGATGGTTGGGTAGGGGAGGGGGTGGATCTTAGACGAGTTGGGGAGGGGTGGATATGATCAAAACATGTTGAACATGTTGTTATTAGAGCTAACCTATATATGATAGAAAAATTATATATGAAATTTATAGATTGTACCAAAAATACTACATCTTTATGAAGTTAAATTTCCCTGACTAAGAATATAATCAACCTTTCTACTCATTTGGCACATTTTATGCAAGGCCACACTTCCTAGGCCCCCCAAACAACACTACCAACAGAGACCAAATGTTCAAATGCCAGAGCTTAGGAATATTGTCATTCAAACTGCTACATGGAGGCTTTCTAGCTATCTTTTTTTTTTGTTATGGCTGTCAATATTCTTTTGTCAAAACCTCACAGGGCTGTCAGTGTGAATACATTAGTCTTATTCCTCTTTGTAGTGATGGAATACATATACCATGGGATTCATGAAGCAGCTCAGAAACTTTGGATGGGTATTCTGGGGTAAAATTCAGGGAAATTAGGGCCTGATTCAGAGGTTGTCTGAAATGAGGACAATTGTGTGAGTGGATATCCTAATACATATTCTCCCTATAGAGGATAGGCTATAGCTGCTACAGCTGTGATTAGTAAAGTGGCAGCAGCTCCCCATATGAGTCAAGCAGGCAGGCAGACAGGAGGACAGTTTTGTTCAGATCACACACTGACCTTGGTTTTTATCTAAGCTTAGGCAACGTGGGCTTGCTTTGTCTCATTTTCTCATGGTCTCATGATAACTTTGTCTGAGGTTGGCTTCTGTGAGATCTCCTCTGCTTATTCTTACTTTCTCATGGGTTCCAAGCCTATTCGTATTGTGCTCACAGACAACACTCTGAATGACTAACTAAGGTGTGCTTTAGGTGAAGTATATGGTTGGATTTTAATGTTTCATGTGTGCCTTCAAAGACTGTATTGCCCAGATCAATGTGATTTAGAAATGTCTGTTAGCACAGGATAACAGTTGTGATTCAGATCATATCTTTAGTGACTTTTTTTTTGTTAATTCTGCCAACTCATTTTTTTCTAATGACTGAGGAAGATGTTTATTAAAGATGTAACAACAGATAATTTAAACACTAGATATTTGACAATGTTAAATAATTATTGCTGAGCCAGCAAAATTTGCTCAATAGGTTTAAAGGTGCTTGCTACCAAACCTCACTGCTTGAGATCAATCCCCAGGACCCAGAGAGTGAAAGAAAAGAATCAACTCATAAAAATTGCCCTCTGACCTCTGCATTTGCTGTGGCATGAATACACATATGCTCATGTGTGTGCACACACACAGGGGTTGGGTTAGGGGGAGTAAATAGCTAGATAGAAAACTGTTTATGGTTTCCAGTTTAGTGTTTTTACAGAATTCCTGAGTGTGGGAATGAGTGAGTCTCTGTTTCTTGTGCCTTCTCTTGATTTCTTTTCCTTCTATTTGTTTGTTTTGTTCAAGCCAATGTGTTACTTTTCATTTTATCATATTATATTTTATTATTAGGCCAAAGAAGCCTGTTTATTTTCTAATGAGAGACAGAAGGGCAATGGATCTGGATGAGAAGGGAGGTGAGGAGGAACTGGGAGGAGTAGAGGGATAGGAAACTATAGTCAGGAAATATTAGATGAGAAAAAATCTATTTTCAATAAAAGGAAAAGATATTATAAAAGTTCTAAATTATTATAAATTCATAGTAGTTTGATGGGGTTGTAGCTATAAGAAAAAAGTATGTGGAGGACTTCAGAGGTGACCCAGTGTTTGAGTGCTTCCTGCCCTTACAGATTACCCCACATCAGGAGCTCACAACTGCCTGTAGCCCTAGCTTCAGGGAATCAGATGCCCTCTTTTGTTCTCCATAGGCATATGCCTGCATGCGCTCGCGCGCGCGCGCGCGCGCGCGCACACACACACACACACACAGACACACAGAGACAGAGACAGACAGACAGAGACAGAGAGAGACAGAAAAACAGACAGAGACAGAAATGTAATTTTAATAAGGTGGCGAAAGACTGAGGGAGATATGCAAAAGCAACCTCAGGCCTGTAAGCACATACACTCTTACATACATAATCATGTACATGTATAACATGCAAACCATCAATGTAGCCTTTGTGAGAATTCAAACCTCCAAGCAATGGGTTTCTTGCTAGGATAATAAGTCCCCATGTGAAGGAGGAACTTTTGGAGGGAAGTTAAAATGAATAAAATACAAACAGAAGAACTTTATTTTTAATTTTCCAATTAATCACATTTTATCTTTTTCTAAAGTGTTTTACATTTTTTCTTTCTAATATATTAACAGATTTTTTTTTGATTCAATGTGTTATTTCTTGAAATTAGCTTGTGACATATACATTTAAAAATACAGCCAGGCAGTAGTGGCACAGGCCTTTAATCCCAGCACTTGGGAGGCAGAGGCAGGTGGATTTCTGAGTTCGAGGCCAGCCTGGTCTACAGAGTGAGTTGCAGGACAGCCAGGGCTACACAGAGAAACCGTCTCCAAAAGTCAAAAAAAAAGAAAGGAAGGAAGGAAGGAAAAGGGGAAGGAAGGAAGGAATGAAAAGAAAAAGGGAAATTAAGCTAGAACAAAAACACAATGTATATGAATGTGAGAAAATGCAAAAGGTGAAAATAAGGAAAATCTTAAACACAAAATGATGTATAAATATATGAAATAATTTCTATCAACAGACAAATGCAAAAGATAAGCAGATAAGACTAGATGCCTGGGTGACATGAGCTCTTAAAGAAGAAAAGAAGACAACAGGGTGTTAAAGCACATGGTACCCAAACAAAACTGCCATTATGAAACCCCATTACTTTGTACAGTGAGCAGATGCTAGTAATTGAGATGGAAAACAAAGGATCAAGCTTTTTAAAAGAAAAGAACTAAAAGTTATAATCTAATGAAATTTTCTGAAAGTAAAAAAGATTTGAAGTTACACAAAACTATGTATTAAAAGAGCAGAATGTGTAAATATTTAACACAAAATGACCAACACTAACCCATTCGACTAAACTTCCTAGATTTACATACCAAGAAGGAGAACAATCTTTGGGTACTCTGAAAACTGAGCAAGTAGATTTTTTTTGTTTTTGTTTGTTTTTTTTTCGAGACAGGGTTTCTCTGTGGAGCCCTGGCTGTCCTGGAACTTACTCTGTAGACCAGGCTGGCCTCGAACTCAGAAATCCACCTGCCTCTGCCTCCCAAGTGCTGGAACTAAAGGTGTGCGCCACCACCACCCGGCCGCAAGTAGATTATAATAAGGGAAAAAATTAAATAGCCATCAGACTTTTGGATAGATAAAAAGATAATGGAGCACTGCACTGCTGCTATTTTTTTCATTACTGGGAATTAGCCTTGTACATGATGAGTAAGAACTATATTCACCACTCCAAATCATATATTTAAGATATACAAGTTGCATTGGTTGTCTGGGGCTGCTGTAACAAAATTTATGAGTCTTAGTGGTTTAAACAATGAAATTAAAAAATACTGTTCCCAAATAGTATAGGCAGTACAAAGCAAAGGACAACCAAAGACTCTGGTATCACAGAAAACTATCTTGAAAGCCAAATAAAGAAGCTTTCTTCTTTTTTTTTTTTCAATTCTATAATCTTTTTATTCATTGACACCGAGGGAATGTAGCATCTTTCATCCAAAGAACTGGAGGTGCTTTACAAACATTAGCGTTTAAAAAACAATGACATTTGAAAATTTGGATTCTTGTAGATAAATCTTGTAGTTAAATCTCTTCAATTCTGTACATAATTTTCTGGAAGCTGAAAAAAGTGATTCTACTCCTGACAATGGCAGGCTTTCACAGTACAGGCATTTTCCAACATCTGGGGTTACAGAGCAAACACACAGAGCTCTTAAATGCAACGAACAATTTGAACCTTATTTCAAAAGCAAAACTCAGCATTTAAGATGTCAAAATCTTCCAAAGGTTCTAGACATCCAGATGGAATAGGAGCTGGTACAGGTTGCATATTAGATGTAGTCAAGGCTTTTTAGGATCATGCACGAGTGAACACATTTAAAGAAATGAGATTCTTCAGGGAGAAGCATTGACCTATGGAAAGCTAGCCAAGAGTCTACCAGCCAAATAAAGAAAGGGAGGAGATGGCAATTCAAAGTAGACAGTTCTCACTGGAGCCTAGAACATTTTATTAGAAACCAAGTATATCACAGGCAAATAAAAATAGTTCTTAGCTCCATTGATACAACATAAGGAATTTTACATTCAGCCTAGATACAGGGAATAGCAGATTCCATTGCCTACAGATCTCTGGCTTGCAAGTATCTCCTACCACAAGATTACTCTGTATAATACATAGCCCTTGTTTAGTAGAGGGATCCAAATATTCTTTTTCAGGCTTACAAAGTCCAATACATTCACTCTCTCTTTCCTTCACAAGTCTAATAGCAAAACCTACTTTTTCTACACCCCAAAGCCATTATCAGTGGAAGGATAGTCAGGCAGTTAAGGAATAGACAGAATATTATTGGCACATGCCCAGCTAGTGACAAACAAATGCAGTACACTCTGACTTGATAATAAGTCACATTACAAGGAGAACGAAAATGACTACACCAACTAAGCTAAGGAGTGGGAAGTGGAAAGGGGATTGAGTTACTGGGTTTACTGGTACAACTTAAAAGCAGTGGAGAGCAAGCACTTAAATACAATTTATGGTAACATGAACAAGAAAATACTGCAGAGCTGTTCAAACACAACACCAAGTTGTCTACATCATTAATTCCAGTGTTTCACAATTAGTAAAATACATAGCTACATATTCATTCCTGTGAGAGAAAAATACCTTTCCACCTGAATTACACTGGGGTTAGGACAGTAACACAAAGCTACTGGTCCACTATTAGTTCAAGTGTGTGCAACAAATGTCTCAGCCACTTCTTTCATAGAACTACACAATTAAAAGCTATACAAGGAGCTGGGTGGTTGGGGACAAATAAAATCAAAATAATATTGTGCTTGCTCAGTAAAAGCAACCCTGCTGAAAGATTATTTGCCAAGAAGCTTAGACTATTAAGATCTTTATTGCATTTTTAGATAACCTGAAAGTTCTTATCCTGAAGGGGAAAAGTTGTTTTTAAAACTACCTGAACAAATGCTAAAGTGCTTTATCAATCAGCCTCACTCGAATTTCCTGGGATGACAAGAATACATATGGAGGGAGGGACCCATGGTTTGGACCACATATGTGGCAGAGGATGACCTCGATGGCCATCAGGGGGAGAGGAGAGGCCCTTGGGCCTGAGGGTGTTAGAGGCCCCAGTAAAGGGGAATGTCAAGGTGGGAATATGGGGATGGGTGGGTGGGAGGTGGAATTCCCTCACAGAGGTGGGTTGGGGAGGGGGTTTCCAAAGAGGAGACCCAGAAAAGGGGAAACATTGGAAATGTAAATAAAGTATCAAAAATAATAATAAAAATAAAAATAAATAAAAAGCATGAACTATAAAAAAAATCCCCAGAGAAGAAGAAGAAGAAGAAGAAGAAGAAGAAGAAGAAGAAGAAGAAGAAGAAGAAGAAGAAAAGAAATTATAAAGGGATACCAACAATTTCATAAAATGGTATATCCCCAAATCATCTATGACTACAGTCATAAGAGATAATGATATACTTGTCCTTGTTAAGTGGACAATTATATATCAAGAACTGATCATCACAACCCTTTATATAGTCTAATTACAAGCACAAAGCTGAAATGTGATAAGACAGACCTTTACAAGAGAACAGTCTGTTTCTTCTCATACTTTAAATAATCTGCCTCAGATTACAGTTCACAAACACAAGGGTTCTAATTGTTCAGCCTTTAAAATTGCAGTTAAAAACTGAATACTTTGTAAAAGTTAAGGTCAAGGGTTACAACGAGAGAATGCTTGCTATTGAAAAGTACATGTATTTACTTGATGATACTCATGACAGAGTGTAAACTGGACTGAGCACATTCTACTCAACTGGTATCAAATCAACACACCAATGCTTAAAAGTTTTTCTAATACTATAGAAATAAAAACATTAATATGGCAGTTATGTTCTTTAGGCACAATTTAGTGATTTTTTAAAAAAATATTGAATTTCAATTGAAATTTTTAACTCAACCAAAGGGTCAAAAACTCAACAAAGAAAACAAAAGAAGAAAGAAAGAAAGAAAGGAAAAAGTAAGAAAGAAAAAGTAACTTTCAGCTAACAATGTAAGTTGTTTAAAATTTCTAACACTTAATCTATCTGGGTTTTAAGATTATTTTATTAAAAAATACAAGATTTCTGAAAAAAAAAAGATCAGTACAATTATCTTAATGTACAAAGTCATAGCTGTAGCAGTTTTTAACTAAAATTTAAAAACACAAGGAGGGCAGCCCTTTAGACCAATTTATTTTATACCCTTTTAAAACATCAAATTATCATCCAACAAAGGACAGTGAAGTTACAGCCGGAACAAGGGTACATGACTCAGGCATGTGCAGTCCATCCTGCCCACTGGACAACTTTGCTGCTGAAATCTCTTAAACCCTACTAAACAAAAACAGAAGGCTGGCTGATCCAAATGAGGAGGATTTCCATGGGACTGTCAATTGGCTTTTTAAAAAAGAAATGCTTCCTGTCTCCCCAGAACAGCAAAAAGCAAGAACTACATGCAGCAATGTGAGTATTAAGACATTTCTCAAGTCTTCTCAAACGAGTCCAAGGTGGGGATCAGATGAGTGACAAAACTAATAGAAAAACACTGCTATTGACAGCATAACAAACAATAAATTTAGATAATTTAAAATTTAAAAAAGGGCAAGAGGCAGCATTTCAGCAGCAAAGTGCTCAATAAAAAGCATATTGTAGAGGGTACAAGAGAGTTGGGGTGAAAGAGGGCAAAAGTGGGCCAGTGGGATGGCAAAGGCCTCAAAGGATATACGGCGTGGTGGTTCTGGGAAGAATAACACGTTCTGAATCTGAAACTGCTTGGAATAACTTTGGTTCTCTCGTTTTGACATCTTTGAAGACCATGATGGAAGCAATGTTTCCACAGCGATAACAGTAGTTAGGAGCAGACCACACTGTGACCACCTTCTCATCAAACATAAACCTATAGCCTTCGTGCACAAGCTGATGTGCTCTGCAGATGAGTTTTAAGTTGTTGATATGAACAAATTCATTTGTGACTGTTGCTCCAAATAGCCAACCTGCTCCTCTGGGACTGATTGCCTAAGTGTCCACATCTTTAGGATCTGACCACACCAGGTCACAGAATGCTCCTTTGTGAGGAATTTCCTGATTTCATTCAATAGTTCGAATTTGATACAGTGTTTTGATATCAGGAGATAAACTGCCATGAACACACAAAATCTGTTCATCTATTAAAGCTGCTACTTTGAGCATGTCAAAAACTTTGGTACAGTATCTCCAGGCATTAGCATTTCCATATTTGGTTTGGTACTCATCATCAAATCCATACACCTGTGTTATCTGTCTACTCTCATGATTTCCTCTTAAAAGTGTAATATGGTCAGGCCACTTAGCCTTTAGTGCAAGAAGATGAGTGAAGGTCTCCAAACTATAGTAACCTTTGTCTACAAAATCACCCATAAATATGTAGTTTGTGTTAGGAACCTGACCTCCAGTTCTGAACAGTTCACAAAGACCATAAAACTGTCCATGTATGTCCCCGCACACTTACTGGGATTGACACTGGCTGAACATTCGACTCTTCCAAGAGCAGATCACAAACATAGTCACATAGCCGCTTCAGGTCATTTTCAGGAAGGTACTTGCACTGGCGCGCTATCTCCACATACTTGTCCAGATCCAGCGGCACCATTTTAGGAAGAACAAGCCTTGGCAACAGCAGCAGCGGTGGTGACTGTAGTAGCCGAGGCAGCAGTGGAGGCCGAAGCTGGAACCCTCCTTACATCACGTCCGATCCGTGAGTGGTCTAAAGAGGCTTTCAATAGCCAAAGCGGAAGTAACTTAGGCTTTGGTAAGAATAATAATTATAAATGGATTAAAAGTTATCAAATATGCTGGATGTGGGTGCATGTCTTTAATCTCAGCACTTAGGGTAAGAGTTGGGCCTCTGAATTCAAGAAAATATGGTTTACATAGTGATTATTAGGCCAGCAAAGTCTATACAGTGATACCTTATCTTAAAACAAACCATCAAGTATGTTTAAATATACTAAAACCTTTTAAAATTATTTTTGAATGTCTGCTGCATCCACTGTGACTATCTTCTCACACACAGCACACCTGGCTTATATGCTGTCCCCTCTAAGCCTTTCACCCAGCCTGCAGCCCAGAAGCCTTGACAGATGTAGCCTTGTATTAGTCATGGTTCTCTAGAGTAACAGGACTTATTAGAATGAATATCTATGTATAGAAAGGAGATTTATTAGAATGACTTTAAGGCTGTGGTCCAAGTAACCAAAAAATGGCTAGTTGTGAATGGAAAGTCCGAGAATCCAGCAGTTGTTCAGTCCACAAGCTGGGTGTCTCAGTTGGTCTTTAGTATATGCTACAATTCCGAAGAAATAGGCTTTAATGTGTAACTTTAATTTTTTTAAATCATATTTTTAATGATGGTTCTTAAATGCTTTATCCTTCCTTGTAACCCACCATCCACCAGAGGTAGTGGAAAAGAAAGGGTATGGGGGTGAGAGGAAGTAGACCTGTTTAGGAAGGTTCTTTGGAGCAACTCCTGTCTGTGTTGTCTGGAAATCAGCAGTTCAGTTCACAGGTCAGCAGGCAGCGGCAGCTAGATCCACGCAAACACCTCACGGATACACCAGCAGTCCAGTTTAGTAGAGTTGGGTTAGCAACAGTGGTGACATGACCTAGCAGAGAAAGCCAGACCTCAGTCTTGGCCCAACTCAGCAGGAGGGACCAGGAGGGAGGCCAGGAAAAGTTCTCAGCTGTGCCTTTCTCAGGGAAGCGAAGATCAGCAAAGACACAAGACCCACCAGCTTTACACAGCTAGCTCTGTAAGCAAGCCTAGCTCTGTCTCTGTCACTCCATCAAGTCCTATTTATACCCTCCAAACGTCTAAGAGCCTCAGCACGTGCATCCAATCAGCTCTTGGAAATGGCAACAAACTACAGCACAACAGCAGAAGTTTTTTGGTGTGTTTCTCTCTACGGAGTCCTGACAGATGCAGCTCAACTATGCAATACATGCGTGTTGTTTGTGAATAGTCCTCCATCATGTGTCCTTTCACATGCTTGCTTCAGCAGAACATCCCCTCTCCTGTGTCTGCTTCAGTGAAACGTTCCTTCATGAGTCTGCCTTAGTCTTTCACCTGTGTCCACTTTAAAGAAATGTTCCTTCACATGTTTGCCCCAGCAAAACACCATCCAATAGACTTTATTTACAAAGAACCCTTTTCACTTCACTAATGCAGTGAAGCAATGGACTTGCCAGTAAGGAGTGGACTTGTTAGCAAGGTGAGGGCAAGCAGGCAAAGAGCAAAAGCTTCCTTCTTCCATGTCCTAATACAGGATTCCAGCAGAAGACATGGCCCAGATTAGATCTGAATTAAAGGTGTGTCTTCCCACCTCAAAGATCTAGATTAGAAGGGGGATCTTCCTACTTCAAATTAAGCAGAAATTCCTCACAGGTGTGTCTCTCCATTTGGGGTTTTTTTATTAATCCCAGATGTAAAGTTGACAACCAAAAATAGCCATCCAAAGCCCTATCCCACCCACTCTAGCAGACAGGTCAAAGCAAGCAGAACAGGTCCCAGTAGCTTCACTGCCTCACCTACCATCACAGGGAGCTAGGACACCTTGGACATATCCTGCTTCACTTTTGACATTCAATGCCTTCTTTTCATCATCAAATCCTACTTGATCTCTTCCCTAAAACTTTCCCACTCTAGTCTCTGATTGGAGATCATCCTCCTTCCCTTCCTCAGGTTCTCACTAGGCTTGCTTCCTCTGCCAAGAAGACACCATTGGTTATTCATTCACTTAGCACATTCATATTTTTTGGTGTCTACAACAAAAGTAACACCAACTGGGCAACTTGAGGCAATGGAGATGTCCAAGAGGTGATTGTCCCTATTCAGGCTCTGGAGGAAGATTCCACCTGGTTCTTTCAGCTTTGGGTGGACTTAGGCATGCCTTAGAATGTGGTTCTCATTACACTGAGTGAGATCAAGGCCTCAGCCAATAAAGCCTTGATAGCAGTCAAGTAGATCTTGAGATAAATCTGTTTCCCTAACCTGGAGAAAGAGCAGACAATAAATGTGTACAATCCTAAGTCACAAAGCTCCAGATCCCCTCACTCACAGAGCCTGGAAGATCAATGGGGCACAGGGAAGGAATTACTCATCCATTCTCCATGGTCAATTGTTAAGAGTGTACTCTACCCCCAATAATTCTCTCTCTCTCTCTCTCTCTCTCTCTCTCTCTCTCTCTCTCTCTCTCTGTGTGTGTGTGTGTGTGTGTGTGTGTGTGTGTGTGTGTGTGTGTGTGTGTGCACGCGCACGTGCACATATGGAGCATATGGAATCCAGAGAACAATCTCAGGCACTATCCTTTTGAAAAAAAATGAGACAGAATCACACACTGGCAGGAAATTTACCATGTAGGTCAGGATGGCTGGGAGTCCCAGGGCCCTATCTTCCTCTACTTCCCATTTCTGGGTGTCTTAGTCACTGTTCTACTGCTGTGAAGAGACACCATGGCCATGGCAAGTCTTATAAAAGAAAAGCATTTAATTAGAGCTGGATTACAGTTTCAGAGGCTTTGTCCATTGTCATCATGATGGGGAGCATGATGACATGCATGGAGAAGGAACTGAGAGTTCTACATCCAGATCCACAGGCAGCAGGAAGAAAAGCAAGTCACTGGGCCTGGCTTGGGATTTTAAACCTCAAAGTCTATTTCCAGTGACACACTACCCTCAACAAGGCTACACTACTCAAACAAGGCCACACCTCCTAACCTCATTAAGTAGTGCCACACTCTAATGACCAAGCACTTACATATATGAGCCTATGGGGGCCATTCTTATTCAAACCAACACGCTGGCATTATAATTGTATCCCGCCATATCTGGTTTTTTATATTGGATTTAGGGGTTGAACTAAAGTCCTCATGCTTGCAAGACAAGCATTTACCTACTGAGCCATTACCCCAGCCCTATTTTTCAGTTCTTTTTCCAATGACCACCTCACCCATCCCCTGAATTTTCCATAGCTGCATCTGCCCAGTTAAACTCAATTTCCTAGGCCAATGGGAAACTCATTGAATTTCAGAAGGAGGTGACTTGGAAAGAGGAAATGAGGTGAGGTAAGAAAATGTGCCTCACACAGACACTGCAACATAATACTTCTGGAATTTCCTTAAACCATGAGATCCAATGTAAGTTTAAGGAAATTGGTAACCAAATCAGTAAAATAAAGCTGAGAGTTACCTGACAGACTCTTAGCCACTGTTCTAGTGCTGTGAAGAGACACCATGACCTAGGCCATTCTTATAAAGGACAACATTTAATTGGGACTGGTTATAAGGTTCAAAAGTTTAGTCCATTATAGTTATGGTGGAAAGCATGGCAGAATGCAGGAAGATGTGGTGTTGGAGATGTCTCTTTCTGTGACACATTTGCTTACTAATGGCACCATCTGCCTATCTGGCTCTGTTGGTAAATTCCATATATCAAACTCTGCCTTTTATGGACACAGATTTCTGATTTTGTATCAAACCTATTTCATGGTGCAGAATCCCTGGGCAACTAGCAATGTGCATGTGGTTTTCATTGCGATTTCATCTCCCATGTCAGTTGAGTAGTCTGTTGTTGCCATGGTGAATTGGTATTATACTGTGACCTTGATTCTGAACAGAAATGTACGTTGCCTTGACCATGATTACACAAAATTCGTTGTCTAGGAAACAGCACAGTTCCGGGAACAGGAAGAGCCAGATAATTCTTAGTTATAACTGGAAGCCACACAGGGTTACCGTGTACTCAGCAGTGTCTCAGTTTTCCTCAGGGGGCCTCTGAGCTTCATGTTTCCATGTGTGACACAAATTGAGAGAAAGGGGCAGGGGAGATAGTAGGAAGAGAAAAGTGAAGGAAAGAATCGGGGGAGTGTTCAGCACCTCTCTCCATGGTGGAAAATTCTGAGGCAGAACAAGATCTTGCAGCTGTTGAAAGTGTCCAGGGCTTACTGAACCCTCCCATTGCTTACTAGGATCTACTAGGGAGGGAGTGGACAATACTTCTCCAGGATGTTACATTATCCTAGTTTTATATATAGGAAACACACCACCACCACCTTCTGAGTCAAGGGCGTATTGACTGGACTGGAATCTATCAGTTTCCTTATACACACACTACAAATAACCTCAAGCTTCTGTACAAGTCACCTGAAGCAAGCATAGAGGATGCTTAATGGTAGAAAGTTCTAATCCATCCCAGCAGACATAAGGTGGAGCCAAAGAGGCACTAGAAGAGGCTGCCCACAGGAGAAACAGCACAGACTTGTATGCATTAGACTTCTAGGCCAATGACTTCCTCTCCTTCCCCAACCCCAGTTGCTCAAGTTGAATACCTTAGCCTCATCCACAATACCCACCTTTCCTCAAGCACAAGTTCTAACCATTGCCCTGGACAGCCTATGAGGAACACCTATTATCTTCACAACTCAGCAGTTCCTAACCACCCACCACTCCTCCTTATACTCCTTTGCCCCATGGCCTTGACTCACCCCCCGCCATGTGTATGTAGCACTGCACACAAGGTACAACAAATAATTCTTGAGTCAATAGCTGAAGTAGAGAGAGAAAAATCACCACAATATAAGCAGCAAGGAGAAGAGAAGAGAGAGCTCATGCCCACTGGAAGCAGTTATGAATTACAGAAATGTTTAAAGATGGTACAGAATCTACGCCAAAGCCTAACACCCAGCAGTACCTGTCCTTAACATAAGCCCAAAGCCCAGAGTGTGAAAAGCAGAGTAGACAGAAGTAGGAGCAGGCAGGTGAGATTACTCCTGATGTAATTATACAATACACCAAATGAGTGCAGGCAGAAACATGAGTGTAGGATTCCAGTTCTATGAAGCTTGAGAATAGACAAATCCTAAAATCAGAGAGAACAGATTGGTGGCTGCCAGTGGCCAGGGCAAGAAGAACTGGAAAATGACTTGCTGATGAGGACATGGACAAGGACTACTAAAGGAACAGAATTTCTCTTGGAGTGGTAAAAATATAAGTACATTAATGATGGTAGCCTTAGAACTTTGCAAATATACTAAAAACCATGAAATGGTACAAATTAAAATGGCGACACATAGGGTTCTTTGAGTTACAGCACAGTAAACTGTAATCATTGTGTGTGAGTGTATGGTGGTGGGGGGTTGTACTGTGTTTAATTGAAAATTTTATACTTACTCATGTGTAAACAAAAAGAAACTTAAATACAACTGAAGGAATTGTTGACATACAAGAAGCACTAGTTCCTAAAAGATAAGGAATAAGACTATGAAAATGTTACACTGTTTGAAATATTATGCTTTCTTGGCATGTTCTGCAACAATGTGTAAAAATATCTTCAATTACAGGTGAAGAAAAAAAATCCACATATACTTCTCTGCCATAGCATCAGTACTCTACCTCTGATTTTTGTTACATTACATTGCCATGGCATTTGACACACTCTGCCCTGCAGTACCATTAAGTGTATGGTTCCCCTGTTGCTGAATACATAAACAGATAATGTCTGTGACTCTTCCATTTCTGAGTTCTTTACTCTGATATTTCTTGCACTTGGATGGAATTTGTTCCTTTGGCAATTTTTACTGTGTTTTTTTAAACTTGAATGACAAACTAGACAAATTCATAGTGTGTTGTGGGATGTTGTACTCTTCTTTCTCTGCTTTCCAGCTACTGTGAGAAGCTTCCTCCACCATGTACTCATCTCCAGTATGATGTACTGCTTCACCACAGGCCCCAAAGTGATGAGTAATCAACCATGGCTGAAAAGTCTCTGAAACTGTAAGAAGAAATAAGCCTGTCCTTTTAAGTTAATTAAATCAGGTATTTTGTTATTGAGATAAAAGGCCACTTATCATGTCATTAATCTATCCATGGGTACTTCAGTTTATTCTGTATCTTTGCTATTGTGAATAACACTGCATTAAACATAAGAGTGTAGGTGTTTCTTTATAATACTGATTCCTTTTCTTTAGGTATATACACAATAGTGGAATGAGTGTATCACATGATAGTTCTATTTGTAAATTTTAAGGAGCCTCCCTAATGTTTTCTCTAATGTCTATGTAATTTACACTCCTACCAAGAGAGTTTGAGATTTCCCTTTTCTCCCCATCTTCATCAGATTTTATATTTTTGTAATAGTCATTCTATAATCTAATGATACCTCATAGACTAATGGAACAGAAAGAGAACTCCTAAATAAATGCACATATTTCTAGCTAAGTGATTTTTCTTTCTTTCTTTTTTTTTAAAAGCAACAAAAACTTTGGAGAAAGAACAGTGTCTAATCAATGATATTGGGAAACTGGGTATCCATGTGCAGAAGAATGATATTATACCCCTACAAACATTGATTAAAAATAAACCAAAAGCTTACATGTAAGATCTGAAACTCTAAAAAGAAGAAGAAAACACAGGGGAGATGCTTTACGACATGGTAATAAGCAGAGATTTGTTGGATAATAATTGGAAGCATAGGCAACAACAAGAAAAGCAGAGAGCATATAGGTTTACAAGCTCCATCGTACCAAAGTAACAATCAAGAGTAAAGTGACAACCTATAGAATGGAAGGAAGATATTTGTCAACTATGCATCTGACAAGGCCTTACATTAAGAATATACAAGGAACTCAATAGCAAAAAGCAAGTACTCCAATTGAAAAACTGGCAAGTGATTTGAATTACCATCCTCAAAAGAAGATATAGAAAATGTCCAACAAGTTTAAGAAAAAACACTCATCAGGGAAATGCAAATCAAAACAACCCTGAGATTCCACCTCACACCAGTCAGAATGGCTAAGATCAAAAACTCAGGTGACAGCAGATGCTGGTGAGGATGTGGAGAAAGAGGAACACTCCTCCATTGTTGGTGGGATTGCAAGCTGGTACAACCACTCTGGAAATCAGTGTGGCGGACCCTCAGAAAAATGGACATAATACTACCTGAGGACCCAGCTATACCTCTCCTGGGCAAATACCGAGAAGATGCTGCAACATATAACAAGGACACATGCTCCACTATGTTCATAGCAGCCATGTTTATAATAGCCAGAAGCTGGAAACAACCCAGATGTCCCTCAGCAGAGGAATGGATACAGAAAATGTGGTACATTTACACAGTGGAATACTACTCAGCTGTTAAAAACTAAGACATCATGAATTTTTCAGGCAAATGGATGGAACTAGAAAATACATTCCTGAGTGAGGTAACCCAGATCCAAATGGAAATGCATGGTATGTACTTAAAAATGGATATTAGCCATAAAATACAGGATACCCATGATACACTCCACAGATCCAAAGGAGCTAAACAAGAAGGAAGGCACAGGTGAGGATGCTTGAATCTCACTTATAAGGGGGAATAACATAGTCATAGGAGGCAGATAGAGGGAGGAAACTGGATAGAGAAGGAAGTAGGGGCATAGGATCTGGTGTGGGGAGAGACAGAAGAGAGGGCCAAAGGGCCAGGAGAATGAATGGAAATCTGCATCTCTAGGGGGCATCTCTAGGATGTGCCAGAGACCTGGGATGGGAAGACTCCCAGGAGTCAATGTGGGTGACCTTTGAAATGGAAACTTAAGGGTTCTTTGGAAAGTCAGTTGTGTTGGCTGGTGTTTTGTTGGGGCAAACATGTGAAGGAGTGTTCTCCTGAAGCTGACACAAGTGAGAGGCTAAAGCAGACTCGTGAAGAAATGTTTGGCTGAAGCAGAGGTGAAAGGATGTTCTGCAAAAGCAAACACATGAAAGGACACGTGATGAAGGATTATTCACTAATGACACACATGTATTGGTCCACTTTACATTGTGTAGTTGAGCTCCACTTGTCAGGACACCAAGAGAGAAACACCAAAAATACTTCTGGTGGTGTGCTGCAGTTTCTTGCCACTTCTTTAAACACAGGCTGATTGGCAGAGTGATGTCAGCTGAGACAGATGCACGTGGTGAGGCAAGACATGTGGAGGACACATGATGTTTGGAGGATATAAATAGGAGTCTATGGACAGTGATGGAGGCTGAGCTTGGTTTGCTGGTACAGCTAGTTGCAAAATGTTTGTGGATCTCACATCTTTGCTGATCTTTGCTTTGCTGAGAGAGGCACAGCCTCTGGTGTCCCTCCCGGTCCCTCCTGCTGACTTGTGCCTAGGCAGAGGCTTGGCTGTCTCTGCTAGGTAGTGCCACCGCTGCTGATTCATGTTTGCTATCTCAACTCTGGACTGTTGGTGTATCCATGAAGTGTTTGTGAGTAGATTGAGCTGTCATTGCTAATGTGTGAACTGAACTGATTTCCAGACAACACAGATGGGAGTTGCTCCAAAAAACCTTTCTAAACAGGTCTACTTGCCCCATATCCTTTCTTTGTCACTACCTCTGGTGGGCTACAAGGGAGGTTAAAGTGTTTAAGAACCCTCATTAAAACTAGGCTTTGTAAAAATTAAAGTTACAGCTGGTACCCTTATCCATTCATCTATAGGGCAGTGATCAGTATATAAAAGTGAATAAATAGATAATAGGAAAAAAAGTAAAAACATTAAACATCACTAATTCTTATTATTTTTGTAGTTGTGGCTACTGTTTCATGTATAAAACCTATGCTGGTTTGTGGTGTCTTCAAATTATCTTTCACTTTCATATTATCTGCCTTGGGATGGTCTGCTACTCCCGTGGCCTATGGCCTTCAATTTCATTAATCTAATTAAAGATTCGTTTTCAATTTTCTGTGACTTTTGGTACTGTGGCCCTTAATTCTATTGCAATCTGAATTTTGCTCCAGTTCTGAAAAGGCATTATTGGCTCAGCTCACTCCTGCTCTGTCCATACTTAGCACAACTTGGCTAGGCTACTGGCTAATTTGTGGTTTAGGGTTGTAGCAGTTTCCAATGGTATTTTTTTCCTCTTTGAAGTTGCCTTTAACACAATACCAATCCAGAATTTCTATGTTTAACTGAAAAGGAAAATAACCCAAGACCTTAAAGAAATTTCCTTTCTAAAAGTTGGTATCTTTTGCAGACAGATAACATTATAGGCCATGAGCATGGCATGCCCTCGCACTATAAATCCACAAACCAAATCAGTCACACGAGGAGCTGGGCCTGGCAAGAGGGTACTTGTGGTCCCAAGTTAAAGACTGCCCTAGGCTGGGAAGCCTTACCCTGTCTAAGGTCTTATCAGTGGGTAAGATGAGGTGCAACCACTTCCTGAACTATACCCACTGTGAGGGTCACATCCATTGTGTCGGTGAACTGTCACAATACAGATTCAGGATATGTCTGAAATTGGGCAGCAGTCACACTTCAGGCCAGTCCTCAGCTAATAGGCTCCAAGATGCCCCACAAGGTTGCTGAAGACAGTGCATAAGGAAGTTGTCTCTATGTTCCTAACTAGAATTGGCTAAAAGTGGCTAATGGGCAGGACTTTCTGACACCTTGCTTTGGCTTCTTTGCTGAACAATGTTAAGGCTTCTTCAGCAGTTCTTCAGCTGTTCCTTTAGCCACAACCTGGACATTAAACTGAGGCCTTTTTCACCCAGTTGGAAGGTTAATGAGAATGAACCTGAAAGGTTTGAGGAAAGACAGCTCTCCAGAGCCTCCTGGGGCAGGACAGAACAGAGCAGAGGAACCAGGAGCTCTTTGTCAAGCCAGGGGACAGGCAGGAATGGGCAGGGAATTCCTTGGGAGCCAAGTACAAACAATCCTTGTGCCAGGAAGATACCTCAAGGGAATGGTATGCCACTCAGGGTTTATTAGTCAAAAGCAGAGTTCTATATCTGAATGACATTTGATGTGTCATTGGATTGTAGCTGCTCCAGGAGTGGGCAGAGGTCTATGCTAGGCTACAACCTTTGTGCCTGCAGCTGAAACTGAAGTCAGTTGGACTAGCAGGGAGAGGAGGAAGATAAAGATGTAGAAGCCACTTGGCCTCTTACTACCTCAAATCCCCACCATGGAAGAGCTCTCTCATAGAGCAGCATTTGACCTTACACATGGAGATTTGCCAGGTGATGAGAGAGTAACAGACTAGATGAGGTGCTTGATCAGTAATTCCAAGTGGTCTGTAGTGACTCTGGACTACACTGAACTGAGCTAGGCATAAGCAAATGAACAACTTCTGGTATATTTCCCCTTGTGGCCAACCATAACCTATGACCATAAAGGACGGGTAATTGAGAAAATTAGCTCCAGATTAGTGCCATGGACACAATATGCTTGACACTTGCTATCCAAGGTGGGGGGGGGGACATCTCCTTAATGCCTCTGTCCACCCCAGAACTATGTACCTATGAGCATGCACCTTATGCTTCTGAGGTACACACTGCCTTCAGCTTCCCAAGATTCCCCAAGAATTCCTAGGCAGGCCACGTGGAACACCCACTGCCACAAGTAATTTACGGCACCAGGAAACAGGGCTGCATTACAACCCCAATTAAAGAGACTCCAAGTTCCTAGGGAGTCACTGGTGTATAACTGTTCAGAACCTGGTTGCTGATGAGCAAGGCCATCACGTCTGTACCAGATCTGGTACATAGTTCACACTTGGCTTGGCATGACCTTTCTATAAACCTCCTATGTCCCAGCCAAATTCCCAGTGTATCTGGAATGTGACAGTGGCATAACTGGGAACAACTTAAACTGATTTTGGAACTTGTCTGTCCTCAGAAAGCAGCCCAAAAGTTTCAGAGACAGGGTCTGAGGCCTGCAAGATAGCTACTGGAGACAGGCAGCTGCCATCCCTCCTTGGGCCACCCTAAGCCCCTACTTCCTCCTTACCCTCTGGTGACCCACTCATGTGCCCCTAACCCTGTGTTCATTAGTACCCCCTCAGAGTAAATGCTATCCCAGGGGACCAAGCAGCCTCTCTTTAATTGCTCAGCGCCTTTACACATCCAGTTCTATGAACATTTTGCTGAATATAATGCCCACACTTCATATCGGGGAGCTGGACTGGCATGAAGGTCACGGTTACTGCCTGAGCTACGTGCATCCTGACAGTCCATGCGAACCTAGGCATTTGGCACTGTCAGTGAACAAGACTGAAGGCCAGAGGAAACAAGTATTCAAACCACCTCAGGTCACAGTAGGGCTCAAACCTGGCAGAACAACAAAAAAAAGTTGAAAGTAGTATGATTTGTGTTGTCTTGAACTCCATGTATAGAGCTCCAGTGGTGCCTTCCCTAAACTGGGAAAACCATCATCAACAATAATTTTGCATATTTCACTAGATAGCCTAGTGGTTAAGAGCAGGACCACAATTCAGTTCCCAGCACCCACACTGGGCAGCTCACAGCTTTGCAACCCCAGCTTCAGGGTAGCTTCTTCTGGTCTCTACAAGCACCTGCGCAAATGGCATATGCACACATACACATAAATAAAAAATGATAGGGTCTTACTATGTAGCTATAGCCCCGGCTGACCTGAAACTCCCTAAATAGACCACAACTGCACATTTAACAAGTACTGGGAATAGTCATAGGCCATCCAGTCAGGCTGGCAAAACATTTTCAAAAGCCCAAATTAGACCAGTGAAACTGAACAACAAATCACCTTTGAAATAAAAGCTCTCTCCATCCCCAACTGCCCAAGGAAGTGGTGAGACACAGCAGGAACATCCAAAAATTAAACATTTAATGAAACCGTTGAAAAAAGCAAAACACTAGTTAAGAACACATCACAGCTACTAGAAGCTGCAGTTCCAAGACTGCACTCCTCCTGCAAGCACTTTGGGGGCTCCTTGTCATTTTCTCCCCTTGTGAAGATCCAAGATATTCATCTTATCAAGAAAATGGCTTCTGGCAATACTCTTACTTTGGAGGATCACCTCAAGGGGTCACATACTGTGAGGTGGCCCTGCCCTATTATTGACAAAAGCCAGTTATAGGTCATTAGAAATCACAACACAGAACACCCCACAAAGTAGAATAGGAGTCGTAAGTAACATAAATGGAACATCAAAACAGTGTTCAATCCCCTCCCAGGTCCATGTCTTTTTGCCCATGAAGATCAGTCAACTGACAGTCACAAGTCTTCTGTTCTTCCCACTGGCTCCTGTTGCTGGATTTGGGGCATCTGTGAAAACAACCTGCTCAAATAATGTACACATCTGGATAACAATAAGCCAGTGGCCTACCCAGGCTCACACTGAGAAAGCAAGACAAGTAGCTTACATGGGCAGGAAAGGCTTGACTAGCACATCAGCTTACTGCACATGCCCATACTCATGCATGTGCAATGGTTGAGTGGGTGGCTACAACCTCTAGTGGTCCAGGTTAATTTATCTCATAGCTTGGTACAAAACCAGTGGATGAGGGGAAGTGTATGAAGATGAATGCTCTGGATATGCTAGGTCACTATGAGGCAGATAAGAATGACCATCCCAAGGCAGAAAGCAGCCTTTGTAGACTGTAAATGAGGGTGGGCTGCCTGTGTTAGGAAAACAAGGTACCTGGAAATGTTGGGATGGCCTCTTTCCCACATCATCCAGCTAGACACTAGGCGCCACACTTAATTCTGAAAATGGACCCTCTGCAATCTATTTTAGGCAAACCAATCCATAACAGTTTAGGACTAAATCTGGAAGTAACACTGTCATGATAAAGGGCACATGGATACCTAGGTAACTAGAATGGGAAAAGGTGGTGTTAGTGGCCAGGACTCCTTGGGAAGTTAAGGGAGGGAGCCGATTTAAGGTTTACGGCTGAGCAAAACCTTTTGTGGGCCCTGCTCTACTTTTAGGGTAAAGGACAAGCCCTGGGCTTACCTTGCCTGCCTCTAGAACTTGAATGTCTGGGGTAGGAGGGAGCCCCTGGATGGACCTTCTGAGCCTATTTGCCAAGGAAGGACTTAGGGTGACTAGACTCCCATGCCCCATCCTGATTTTCTGACTCTTCTTTCAGCCCCTCTGTTACAGGCTGCTCTGCTGCTTGCTCTCCTGCATGAGCCACACTCTCAAGCACTAGGCCCTCAGTGTGCTCTGCCTGGCCTGAGCCAGCAGGGGCTGACACATTTTCATCGCACTGACTGACAGGGAAGGCCTTGGCCTCACCAGAATCGGGGTCTGCCTTTGTGGCACCATCACCATCAGGAGCAGCCCCAGCAGCTTGCTGAATAACAGCAGGAGCAGCAGGAGCAGGAGCAGGAGCAGGAGCAGCAGCAGCAGCAGCAGCAGCAGCAGCCTGGCCAGCATCTTCACCTGCTGGGAAGGCCTCTCTAACAGCAGGGGCAGGCTCAGCAACCCCAACACTGACAAGGGCAGCCTGGACCACATCCAGCTCTCCACCATGCACTTCCACCCCTTGCCCCTCCTGGACCTCCGCATTTTCAGCCAGAGCTGCCTCCCATGCCTCA
>CM052722.1:112190637-112213096 GCA_028551405.1 Uromys caudimaculatus | reverse complement strand
AGTTCCAGCTGTCCCTTGGCTGTGGCCACACACCCCTACCACCTTGCCTTTTCCTTCTGTGTGTCTCTGGACCTCTGTCACTGGACTTGGGACCACCTGGATGATCAGGGTGATCTCATCTCTCTACCTTTAATGGGACAGCATCCTCAAAGATCTCTCTCTTGTGTGTGGCCACATTCACAGACACTGGGAGTCAGGGGGTGCACACATTACTCTGGGGCAAAGACCCAGGCATGCCTGTCCAACAGCCCCAGTGAGCAGGCATCTTTTCATTGAAACCCACAGCTGAGGATCCCTGGGGCACCCCCAGCCTGTTCCAGGAAAGGGGCTCTAAAGCCATGCTTGCCTTTGTCCCCTTCAGTCTCCACTCTTCACTGCCAAAAGCATCTTGGCTAGGGGGGAGGGTCCTAGCTTTCCCCCCAAGCCTCGGACATATGACAGCCTTATCCTAGGATCACAGGCTTGCAGAGGGCTCCTTGCCCTGGGCCCCACCTGGTCTCAAGGCCACCTAAAGACAGAAGATCCTGGTAAGCTTTATAAGGAAAGATACAGCTCAGTTCCTAGAAGCCAGGGTTGGGAGACTTTGGTAGCACCAATAATATGGTTGATTTTCCTTTTTCTTTATGTTTTACTCTTATTCATACTGACTTTTCTTGGGAGATCTCATAACTTTCCAGAAAGAAGTGTAGAACTCCAGCCCCTGGGTTTCCATATTGGTTCTACCATGTGGATGGTGATCTATGGGAAACTGGTAACCCTAATGCCTACCCTGGGGGGCGGGGGGGCAGGGGAGCTGGCTTGCTGACCACATGGGGTAAGCTGAGAAAAAGACCTTGTGTTCAGTAGGTCACCACCAGTCTTGCACTTTCTCTTTTCTCTCCTTCTCTACCTTGCCATCTCATAGGTCCCCCTTCATGCCCTATGCTCCCTTTTTGATCCTTCCCCTTCCTGCTCACAGGAACTGTCCTTTACTAGGAGACCATGGCCTGGCCACTTGATGCTAGAGAAATAAATGGATGGATAGATGCATGGATGGATGGATGGATAGTGGGAATGCTCAGTAGTCTGATCCATGGGAGGTGCTTCATCAATGATGTGGGGTCAACAGGGGCCTCTCTTGTTGCCTCAGGACTACCATACGGTGACCACTGCAATCAGACTGCTTCAGAGCAGCCCAGACAGAAAATGGAAGTGTCCCGGGTGCATGGGAGTGAGACTAGACGCCTAAGTGGGGCGGGAGTGGGCTGAGCCGCCCTCCTTCAGCGCTGCGCATGCTCTGTGTCCCCCCTTTGCGCCCCGTTCCCACTCCGCTGCGGTCGCCCCCGCCCCAGCCACGCCTGCTTGCGCACCAGGCTCCTCCACAGGAGCAGAGGACCTGGCCGAGGGTCAGCTACGCAGGACGAACCTCCTGAACAGAGGTGAGGTCGACAGCTGTCTGAGAGCTCAGAACCTCTCCAGGACGCCTCCCTGGAGAGCTTCTTGGAGGCAGCATCCTTGGCTTCGGGTTTTAATGTAGGGGTGCAGAGAGGAAGCCAAAGCTGCCTAGCGTGCAGGTAGACAGGCAGGCGGGAGAGAGGAAGTACTAAAGGATTGTTGGCCTATCTCAGCAGGAGTACGGAAGGGAGGACACAGGTGGCCAGAGGATGGAAGGAGGAGCTGTGATGGCGACCTTTGGGGAAGCCCTGGGCAATGGGACAGTGCTGAAAGAGCTGGGCGGGATCTTTTAGGGATTCCGTTTTCTCGCGCCTGGAGAAGAGGATCTGGGCTGAGCTGGGAGCTGGGGAGGCTGGGAGGCAGGGGAACTGAAGCCTTATTTTTGTACTTCTCTCCAGACCTGGGGCTGGCACAAGAGCATTGCACAGCTGATCTGCCCAGGTAACTTAGCTTTTATACCTCTGGGAAGTCTGGGCAAGTTCCAAATATGAGGTTATGGCACTGTTACCCAGGGCACCTGGCAAACAGCCCACAGGCACAAGCCGTGAGAGCCCCCAGACTGGGACAGGCTGTCAAAATCGTGAACCTGTGGCTCTCAGGAGTTTTCCAATGTGTATGTTGACCAGTGTCCAATGTGCTTCCCCCATTCCAGGGAAGAGCAAAAAGCTTAGCCAAGCCAATGCCTAGGAAGCTAAGGCAGAGGGAAAGATGGGAAAGCAGGTGAGGGAGTGAGTAGAGCTGAGCTGAACAGGGAATTGTGCCTAGTGTTTCCCTGCAGTACTAGTTATGACTAGTTCCATCTCACAAGGATCTGTCAAGAACCATTATGAACCAGGTTGTTACAGACTTGTCTGAGATCTATCAAAGGAGATGGCAAAAACCCTCCCCTCAATGGTTGGAGTTAGTGACAGAGCACAGACCATAAGTCATAAACGTTTTAAAATAGTACCCAACCCAACTACATGGGTTGAATGAAAGATAGTAAGAGCTGAAAAAAGGAGGCCCAGTTGCAAATTTAGGTGCTGGGACTAGAAAATTTTTGCCCAAACTTGAAGGTGATAAAAGAATAAGGTACATGCTTCTGTTTTGGAGGAATATTCTAGGCAGAAGGAATAGCTGATACAAAGGCCCTGAGGCAAGCATGCTCTGTCTGACTCATGACTGTAGTTGAGGGAGGAACTGGCAAAGGAGGCGTCAAATGGGCTGTGTGGGTTTACTCTGAATGACAGTCTTGGTTAAGACTGTGGGCAGAAAAGGTCAAGATCTGACCCACCAGTTCAGAGGATCCCTCAGCAAGCATCCATGGTTGATGGATTGGCCCCCTCCTCCCAGAACTAAGCCTGGGGCCAATAGTTGCAAGAGAGCTCCCTCAGGGCTTTGGCAGACAAGGCTCCTTAGCTGTCCCTCTCTGGCCATTCTAGCAGGTGGGAGTAAGGCAGTAGAACCTTACTTCAGGAGCAGCAGGCAGGGCTGAAAGATGTAGTTGGGTCTAGAGCTCCTAGACCCCAAAGGAAAGTTCTACCCTAAGTAACCTAGATATCCTTCCTTCTGGATGAAAGGCCAAAATTCCCCTTGTAATGTGACTAAAAGAGGATTCTGAGTGTTTTCCTTGCTGTTTATTTGGTGGGTTTCTGGTTTCTTTATCTGGGGAAAGCACCCCACCTCGTGGTAGCATGTAGGATGGGTCTCTGAGCACCACAGATCTTCTCTGCCAGGCTTACTCTGCCTGCAGTAGACATCCCTCTCCTTCTTACCCTCCTCCCTTCTTGGTCCATGCAAGCAGGGCTGGGGGAAGCCACTGCTGGCCTGTGATGAAGACCCTTAACAGGACCAAAGCCTAGGGGAAGGTGTTGCTGGATTTACAGGATGTTTTTTTTTGTTTCCCAGGTGCTTGCCCTGAGACCCAAGCCTTCCTGGTATGCCTCAGGCAAGCCCAACTTTATGTGGGAACAAAGCTGAGCTCTAGGCTTATTCTGTGTTCTGGAGGTCCCCAACAGTAGCCAGTCCAGTCCAATGGGAAGATGTTCTTCAGTTCTACCAAGCTTCTTCCAGATGCGCACTGCCACCTACACACACACACACACACACACACACACACACACACACGCGCGCGCGCGCACACACACACTAGGGCACACCACCCAGAAGACTGGAGCTACCTAGGAGTTACCTGGAATCTTCAAGAGGACAGGGTTTGCTGTGTCTTTGCAAGAGCTGAAATCATGACTGACTTTTAGGGAGTAGGTCTCAAGAACTGCTGTGTATCACCCTTGTATGACACTTCCAATGGGTCTATCCTTCCACAGGTAAAATCCTGAACATGGACCTAGCTCTAGAACAACATAATATCAAATGTGAGGGGGGATAAGCTGCCAGTTGCTTCTGACTTTTCTGATATGCATAGTGTCATTGTGGTGCCATTGTGTAGTGAACAAGCTATTTATGTTATTTTTGTTTGGTATATCTGTGAGAGAAAGAATGCAACAGGATGCACACAAGCTCAGAGGACAATTTTGGGAAGTCAGTTTCACCTACCATCTTGTTGAAGGTGGAGTCTCTCTTGTCTCTGCTGAGCTGCATACTCCAGGCTAGGCTCACATGCTATCAGACAGTTCTTTCTGTCTCTATATCCCATTGTACCTTGTGAGCGCTGAGATTACAGATTCATACCATCATGTTTTGTTTGTTTAAAATATGGGTTCCAGGAATCAAATCCAGGTTGTCACACTTGGATGGCTAGTGATTTTACCTACTGAGCCATCTCCCTGGATCATGTTTTTTCAAAAACAATCATTTTAATCCAAAACACTTGTAAATTTGGATCATCTCTTCCACATCTCTTAAGTGTTGCAGAGTGCACATGTAGCCTGTGTGGGCATCGAAATAATTGAAAGAACCCCTTTCCATCCTTATTTGTATGTGTGTACACTTTCATGTGAGTTCGGATGCATGTCTATGCAGGGAGGCCAGAAGTCAATGCGGGTCTTAATTGCTGTCTACCTCAGATATTCCTATTTGCTAAGTAAGCACTGAGCCATCTTCCCTGCCTCCTTTCCCTCCTTTTTTTTTTTTTTTAAAAAAAATGAGGCAAGAGCCATTTAACATGAAGGACACAATTTGCAGAGCTGAAGAGATGGCTCTGAAGTTAAGTGCACATGTTGCTCTTCCAGAGGACCCAAATTCAATTCCCAGCACCCACATAGCAGCTCAACAACCATCTGTAACTGCAATTCCAGGGGGTCCGGTACCCACTTCTGGTTTCTGTGGGCACCAGGAATGCACTAATACATAGCCATGCATGCAGGCAAAACACTCATACACATAAAATAATAACATAATTGTTTTAATTAAAGGCACAATTTTAAAGGATATTGTTCAGTGACATTCAGTGCTTTCACTGTGTTGCTCAGGCATCTTATCTACTTCTTTGCCCCATGAGGAAACCCCGGAATCCACTAAGTTATTTTTTTATATCTGGTCTCTCAGCCCATCTTTCTGGGTATGAATTTGCCTCTTTTGGACTCATTATGTTTTATAAAAATTTGGGGATTGGTGACATTGTAGTAAATTAAAGGCAGTAAGAATTCTCATATTTGTTCCATGAATAAGAGAAAACAGCCACGTGGGGCCACATGGAGGGGCATTTATGGACAAGGAAAGTGTTAGGAAATCTTGTGCATAACAGGAATTAGGTCAGTTCCCTGTAGATTGGCTAGTAGGAGTCCACTAGTTTTCTGGGATCTAGTCCCTGATTGAGAACCTGATTGAAAGTAGACAGGAGTGAGTATTTAGTGGCCTAAGAGCCTGAGACCTTAATAGAGGACATAGTAGGGATGGGGGCTTGGCAAACTGCCTACAAAAGACAAAGACTTTAGCCACAATGAAAAGCTAGGTCAAAGCAGCTCTTATGAAACGTCATGTTACATTATATAAATGGGATCATACAATATGTGGCCTTTTGTGTCCAGGCCTGACAGTTTTAACTTAGCAAAATATCCTCAGGGTTCATCCATGTTATAGCATACATCAGAATTCCTTCCTTTTATAGCCAAATACTACTCCATTATTTATACCGCATTTTGTTTATTCACTTGTTTCTTGATAGAAGTTTAGACTGTTTCTGCCTTTTGAATAGTGTGACTGCTATGAATGTGGGTGTATAGGTTTTTATGTAGATACCTGTTTTTGTGTTTGTTTTTAAAATTATTTTGAATTTGTATTCAGGAGTGGAATTGCCTGGTCATGTGGTAACTGTATTTAACTCATTGAGTAGCCATTTTTGCTTGTGTTGGGGGAGAGTAGGGATTGTGTGTATGTGTTTCTATATGTGAGGACACACATGCATGGCAGTGGACAGGTACATGTGTGTACATATATGTGGAGACTAGAAGTAGACATTAAGTGTCCACCTCAACCATTCCCCACCTTATATATGGAGAGACAGTTTCTCACTCGAACCTAGAGCTGGTCAATTGGGTAGTTACTTACACTAAGTAGTTAGTATAGCTACTTAGCTTGCTCCAAGGATCTCCTGTCTGTTTCCTGTGTACCTGGATTACGGATGGGCCACCACACCCACTTAACATAGGTACTAGAGATCCAGTCTTCAGTCTTGACACTTGAACTATTTCCCTATGGTGTGTATGTGTGTTCTTGTGTGTTCAGGCACACATGCCATGTGCATGTGAAGGCCAGAAGATCACCTCAGATGTTGTTCCTCAGGAGCCATCCACTTCAGGTTTGTTTCTTTTGAAACATCTCTCATTTAGCCTGGAACTCACCCGGAATTACAAAAATGCACCATCAGGCCCAGCTTCTTTATTTTAAAGTTTTATTTATTTTGCATTTATGAATGTTTTGCATGCATTTATGTACCTGTGAATGCCTGGTGCCCTCAGAGATCAGAAGATGATGTCAGCTCTCCTGTTTCTGGAGGTATAGATGGTTATGAGCCAACATGTGGGTGCTGGAAACCAACCTTGAGTCCTCTGGAAGAGCAGAATTCTCTTAACCTTTGACCCATCTCTCTAGGCCTATGCAAATGGTTTCTATAGTCACATTTTCCCTTTGCTTTTGATCATTTTTATTCAGCTTCCTATTACCATAAGAAAATGCTTGATACAAGCAGGTTATACAGAGAAAAGGTTTGCTTTGGCTCACAGGTTTGGAGCTTGCACCTTACTAATTGGCCATGGCTTTGGGCCTGCGGCAAAGTACATCAATATGATACAGCAAAATCACTCTCGGTATCACAAGAAGAAAGAAGAAGAGACTGAATCCCACTATCCACTTTGAGAGCCCACTGACAATGACATAAAGACCTCCAGAACACAGAATAAACTGGAGGGAGATTCTAAGCCAGGAGCTCAGCTTTGTTCTCACATAAAGTTGGGCCTGCCTGAGGGATATCTGGAAGGCTTAGGTCTCAGAGCAAGCACCTAGGAAACAGAAAATCATCCTGTAAATCCAGCAACACCTTCCCCTAGGTTCTATTAACACTGGGGGTGGTTCATCCTCATTGTCAAATGGACTGGATTTTGAATCACCTAACAGATTTCTGGGAATGTCTGTGAGAATATTTCCAGAGAGATTTAACGAAGGAGGGAGGACTCACCCTAAATAAAGGTGGCACTGTCCTGAACTGGATAAAAAGGGAGAACTGAGCTTCCTACATGATTCAACACTTAAGAGTGTTTCCTCTTTGTTCAGAGGACCCAAGGTCAATTCCCAGCACCCATATCTGGTACTCCCCAACTGCCTGTAACACCAGCTACATGAGAATCCAAAGTCCTTTACTAACATCTGTAGGCAACTGCACTCAGGTACACATTCCCCCACATAAATACACACACACACACACACACACACACACACACACACACACACGCACACACACACACACAATTTCAATTCTAAAATATATCTTTTTTTAAAGGAAAAAAGAGAAACTGAACTCAGCACTAGAATTCATCTGTCTCTGTGCTTTGTCTCCTGGGTGTGGACACAAGTAACCAGCCACCTTACATAGCTGCCTCTGTGCCTTCCCCTCTGTGATGGACAGTACACCCTCCAGTTGGGGTGAAAATAAACTCTTAAGTTGTGCTCATCCAGCTACTTTGTCACAGCAATGAAAAGAGCAAGCCATGATGGGAATGTTTCATCCTTTGTTGTTGTTGGTTCATGAGCTATTTTAAATTTAGCATACCATTTTCTTAACTGTTTCAATATACAAATTTCTTTAAAAGAATATTTTTCCTCTGTGCCTCAGTGCTGTTATCCACCCAACACATGAACACTGGTGATTCTTCCTGACCCAACCTCTGGTAGCCACCTCACAGTCTCCATTAGCTTCAGTGACTTTGATGACTCTGTTCTTCATACCAACATCTAAATCTCTTATTTTCTATTAAAAAAAAAAAGTCTTCCTCCCAGCTTCCTTCCACACATTTGCAGAGACTGTGCTGGTTGCCTTGTGAAAAAAGTACAGTTGGATCAGCCCATTTGCACCTCTGGATTCATGATCCTCTTAACACTGGACATTGAACCCAAAGGCTCAACTCAGTTCAAAGACTACCTTAGCTTGCAGTTAGAGGGCTGTGGCCAGAGTGCTTCTCTGCTCATCCTGGGAGCAGATCTGTCCCAGCCTCTGATCCACATTTAACTTACAATTAACATTTTGATGTCCTGGTCTCCTCCAATTTTTCACCTAATGATTCTACTATCTGTCTCATCTTAAAAGGTCAGTCTTTTAAAAATACATCTTTTTTTTTTTAAATGTTAGTAGTGTGTGTGTGTGTGTGTGTGTGTAATGTAGGTATGTATGTGCTTAAGAATATAGGCATCTGGCTGGAGAGATGATTCAGAGGGTAAGAGGTTCTGAGTTCAATTCCCAGCAACCACACAGTGGCTCACAACCATCTATAGTGAGATCTGGTGCCTCTTCTGGCCTGGAGGCATACGTACAGTACTGGATGCTATGCACAACACATAATTTATTAAGAATATACATGTCTATAAAGACCAGAGGCATCTGATCCCCCAGAGCTGGAGTCATACATGCATGTGAGACCCCTGATATGGGTACTAGGCATGTGAGACCCCTGATATGGTTATTAGGCTTTGAACTCAGGTTCTCTGGAAAAGCAGCAAATGCTCCAAACCACTTAGCCATCTCTCCACCCTTTTAAATGATCTTTTTTTGTCTGATTCATAGAAACTGCATCAAAAACATGACTTTATAATTGGTCAGTGTTGACTTACAGGACCTGAGGGCAATTTAAATGCTGGAAAAATGTATTTCCTAGACTCCATCCCCTCTTTCTCTCCTGTGGCCCTATCATTGCCAAAGAAACAAGCTGTAGTCACCCACCAGGGCATAATGAAAACTCTTTTGACCCATTAGCCTTCTGGGCTTCCTCCTGGTTTCTCTGCTATTCCACTCAGGACTTTTACATTGTCAGTCTCAAGTCTATTAGAACAGCATTCTTGAAGCAAATGGTTCTAACTAGCTTCTACATTAATTGAAGTTCAGAAGCCTGAGGCTAAGTCTATTCTGTCAAGCCCCTGGCATGAAAACCAACTCCTTGCAGTCTTCACTCAGTCTCACTGCTTATGTCCATCATCTCAGTTCTTAGCAACAACAAACATCATAGGGACAGGCATGTATCCTGGGCATTTTATTGCCCGTGTTCCCTTGCAACCATATGGCCACTGTCAATCTGACATCACATCTTCAGAGAGACCCTACCCATCTCCTGTAGATCCCACTTCACTGTGCCTCATTCTGCTCACTAGCAACTCTCACTCTGTAGCTGGAGGTTGTGTGCATGTGTTTGGGGTGGGTTTTTTAAACATGGACCTAGACACTAGAGAAAGAGGAACCATAAATGGAGCATCCATGAGTGCCTAGAAAGTGCCTTGGAGGAAGGGATAGCATGAAGAGCAGAAGAAAAAAAATAAGAAAAGAAGGAAGTGAGAGGAGTTGGAGGGATGACTCAGCAGTTTAGAAGACTTTGTTGCCTTGGCTCCATCAAGCTATAAGGAATGTGGTGATCAGTGGCCTAGGTGAAGTTTCCAGAGGTTGCAAGAACTGAGCCTATGGTGTCTGGAGAAGAGGTTGACCACTCTTCTGGAATCTCTCTTATTCACACACACACCACAGCCTTGCCTTGCCTTGCCTTGCTACTATTTGGCAAGAAAAATAAACCAAGTTTTGAAGCAAGCTGGGGTTGGCTTTGCAGCAGTCACAGGCTGTACCACCAGGCCAGCCTGATCTTACTCTTTACATGTCTCTCAGCCTTTCAGCTGTGCTGTGGTTGGAGCCCTGACTATGGCAGCCATTCTTCTGAGGGCAAAGCCCAAGGTAAGTGGTTAGCCTCTCCCTCACTGTCCCAGAATTTGCCCTGAGCAGTTTTCAAGTGCGTCCACTGCATGGATCTTAGACCTCTCATTCCAGGAGAGAGCTTTGTTGTCCTCATCTCCCCTGCAGCATGCTGCTTTCCTGAGTTTCTTTTGCTAGGTTTTCTACTTCTGTCTGCTCCTCTTTCCTGAGACAGGACTCTTGCTGCTGAGTCTCTCCTGACTGCTGAATTCTTCTGGGACAGGGAATCCCACGTTTCATTGTTTGCATCTAAGATTAACCTGTAATTTAATTTCCTACCACATAAATGGCTTGTTTTAGGTGACAGTATCTTTTGAAGATGTTTCTGTGTACTTTACAAAGACAGAATGGAAGCTTCTGGATCTCAAACAGAGGAAGCTCTACAAGCAGGTGATGCTAGAGAACTACAGCCATTTGGTGTCAGTGGGTAAGTGACTCTAGTTCTGAATTTTCTTGCTTGTTGATTGCTATGCACCCAAGAATAAATACATTTCTTTATCTGACCTATACCTTGTAGGTCAGCTGTGTTATTAAAAATAAAGTGTTCTTCTAAAAAGCTTGGACTTTTAAATGCTCAGAATATAATCAATAACGACCTTTCAGACCCATTTTCCACATGAAATCATAGATTCCCAAAACATCTTTCCATTGAGAAACAGATAGCAATTACACTGGAATATTTATTTGCAGCATTTTAGACTCACTTTTACAGCAGACGTAGTTGACATTCAACCTGCTTTATAGAAGTGAGCAACATCTTCCACTTACAAAGGCCATGAGGCCCCACTCTAAGGCCAGGCAGAGCACTTGATTTTCAAGCCTGGAGAAATCTAGGCAGGAGCTGGGGCAAATTCCTTCCAGCTGCTTCGACACTTCATTCTCCTGTCTTTGTGCATCTGCAAGAGGCTTTTCATCTTGCCAATTCCAGACAAAACCAACATTCATTTTGGCTGTAAGGATGAACAGTGTCTAAGGCAGGGCCATACTATTTGCTGGCATCTTCCTAGCTGAAATGGCTTCCTGACTGCCTTTAGGATGGGTAGGGATTTGTGAGAATGAGCACTCTTCCATTTTTCTCTCTGACTCTACAGACCACCCCTGTCATCTGACCCCTTGGGAAACTGGTTCATTCCCTGGGTTCTCTCTGACCATCAAGAGCAAGTTGTGGTCATATCTTTCCAGAAGATTTCTGGAATTCTCGATTGAGTTTAGTGGAGAAACTAAACTCAAGTACCATGAGTTTACTCAAGTACCAAAGAGCACATGACTAGGGGTGATCTTTCTTGGGTATATTTTCTGGGGAGTTCTTTGCACTCTGAAGACGCAGGCTGAGCTCTGTTAAAAGATTATTCTATCCTTAGCTAGAAGATGCTGATCTTCTTCATTTCTTTGAACAGGATTTGCTTTCTCCAAGCCTAACCTGGTATCCCAGCTGGAGCGAGGGGTGAAGCCCTGGATTAGGGATGGTGGACTGGAGAGTGCAGCAGGATCCTGTGCTGGTGAGCTAGGCACCCTCAGCTAACTTGATAATGTCAAAGATAAAAAGGGCTGGCCTAAGGAAGGTGATGTGGACTGAAACTTTGGGTGAGAAGTCCTCTTTAGTGAGGGTGTCAGTCTTCCCAATGCTCCCCTCCCATGCTGTGGCTAGATGAAAAGACACTTATCTGCCCTGGTGTTACCAGTTCTGCCTACTTTCCAGCATATCCTCTTTCTGCAATCCCTTCTGCCTGCTTGATGGTTTTTTACTCCCCACTTCCCTGATGGGAAGATAAAAAGAGGGGAAACGCTCCACAAAACCCCAGGGAAGTGACATGGTGGCTCTGTCGTTACAGGGAATAGGATAAAGAGCAAGACTCTGACTTCAAAACCGAAACTTTTTGGAAGAGGTCTCCTCAGAGACACCTCGGGATCCTCATTGCAGAGACGTCCTCACGATTTCAGGCCAAATCCCATTGTGAGGTACCAACACACCAGAATCGCGGATAAGCGGTATCTATGTCAGCAGTGCGGAAAATCCTTCAGCCGCAGCTTCAATCTCATCAAGCACCGGATCGTCCACAGCAGTGAGAAACCGTATGAGTGCAGCGAGTGTGGGAAGGTGTTCAGGCGCAACCTGGCGCTGCTGGAGCATCAGCGCATCCACAGCGGCAACAAGCCCTATGAATGCAGCAAGTGTGGCAAAACCTTCACGCGCAGCTCCAACCTCGTCAAGCACCAGATCATCCACAGCAGTGAGATGCCATTCGTGTGCCGTGTGTGCGGGAAGGTGTTCAGGCGCAGCTTCGCGCTGCTTGAGCATGCGCGCATTCACAGCGGTGAGCGGCCCTATGAGTGCGCCGAGTGTGGCAAGGCATTCATCCGAAGCTCCAACCTCATCGAGCATCAGCGCACCCACAGTGGCCAGAAGCCCTACGGCTGCCAGGAGTGCGGGAAGGCCTTCAAGGGCATCTCGCAGCTCATCCACCACCAGCGCAGCCACCGCGGCGACAGGCCCTTCGCATGCCGTGAGTGCGGCAAGGCCTTCCGAGGCCACTCGGGGCTCAGCCAACACCAGCGGGTCCACAGCGGCGAGAAGCCCTATGAGTGCAGCGAATGCGGCCGGGCCTTTGGTCGCCGGGCCAACCTCTTCAAGCATCAGGCGGTGCATGGCGGGGTGCGGCTCCCGCGCCGCACTCAAGGAAAGGGGTTCCGGCGTGGCTGCATGCTCCTGGAGCATCGGCGGGGTCTCCATGGACAGCGGCCCCAGGAGACTGGAGAAGGTAGCTCCGCAGAGCCCCAGCCCATTGACACCAATGAGAAGCCCCAAGTGTGCGAGCGCTGCTGCCAGGTCTTCGAGAACAAGTTGCTGTTGTGTCGCCACTTGCGCATCCATGATGACGAAGATGATGACAAGAAACAGAAGCCTGTTATTTCAAGCACCTCAGCTTTGGAGGATAAGCCAACGCTCAGCCAACATCTGGAAGCCCAGCCTACAGAGGAAAGCGACAGCGAAAGCAGTGTAGTTTTCGTGTATGCTGAGAAGCCCCAGGGCCCATCCTCACCTTAAGGCCAGAAACAGGAGCAGCTCAGAATGGCAGGATGGCCCCTTCCCCAGTGTGAAACAGAGAAGCAATTCAGAATGACAGAGCTCCCCCACCCCACCCCGTAGTCTGCCCTGCTCCTTCCCTGATGGGTCGAAAAGGAAAGCTCCCTCCCTAGTCCTTGATGATACAATTGCTGCCTAGAGATTGTACTGGAAGGCTCCTCAAGTTGCCTAGGCAGGGTTCTCCCATGTGTGCTTGGGTGTGTGAGTACCTGTGTGAATGGGGTCTCCAAGTGAGCAGATTTGTATTATACAGAGGTGGTCTTTCCCATCCACATGAGAATTGCCTGATGTGGCTAGGAGGGAAGCAGGTATGCCCAGCCAATTCTAGGAACAGTTACCTTGAAGTTTACAGACAGATGGCCTATGTCCTTTCCCTTGTTTAATGTGGGGTGGTTCTCGCCCCTTAAGAGTTGTGTCTCTAGGAAAAATATACTAAAGGCACTTTATTCTGTTAAAAGTGTATAAATTGAAGGGGCTCTAAAATTGACTTGATGCTTTACAGGAAAACACAGAGCACCTGCTGTCCTGGGGCACAGGCTAGACTATGTGTGAAAGCTTGGACCCTATGTATGTGCCCCCTGCTGCTGCTTGGAGGGTCTGTACCAAACCTGTCATCTTGCAGAGAGGTTAAACCCCAGAGACCTGAGGGTCTCCATTTTGGGAAAGGAGCCCCTTTCCTCTGGTGCCTCATAGGAGAAGGGTCAAGGTAAGACATGACTTCTTTGTGCCACTCCTACCCACTGTCCCAATACCTACAGTTTCTCTACTAATCCCTTTCACAGAACCCATTGTGTGCTGATGACAGGTTAGGAATTTGCACTTAGATGGTCCCTGAAATGAGTCTGGCCAGACAATTATCTTTCAGATAGATGACATTTCTTAGAATGTCAAAGTTGCCATTATTTTAATATGCTTTTGTTTGCAGATAACAGCTGGAAAATGAAGATCTTTGTTAAATAAGAGTGTTGGAGAATTGATCCTTTATGAAAATTTCTCAGGCAGAGGGTATAGCACAGAGGTAGAGTATATGCCTAGCAGACCACAGGCCCTGTGTACCATCTCTGCCCCCTGCCCAAGCTCAGACAGGAGAAAGGGGCCTTCCCAGACCATGACTGGTGAGTATGGTGGCAAGTCTGTCCCTCCAAGTGATGATATGACAGCCCCCGACACACACACACACACACACACACACTTCTCATAAGCCTGGTTGACTTTACTTAGAACTAAGGGGAAGGTGTTTCATAAGAGAATCTGTAGCAGTTCTAGTCTGCCTGCGCTGTCTCCAGAAACCCAGGAGATCTGTCCCTTGGTATACTCAGCTCAGCATCCTGGGCAGCAGGTTACTTTCCAGTCCTCTCATATCCAAGGGGGAGGGAGACTTTGTCACAAAAGCTGCCTGAGGGCAGGTGGGTGGTACAGGTGAAGTGGAGGCTGCCCTTGGGCACTCCAAGGAAGAGTGATGGCACCTTCCCTGCCAGGTTAATGAGGTTCAAAGACAATTGCCTCCTGCAAAGAGAGTATGGGAAGACTTGGAAACCTGGGATGCTGGTTGGGGCCCTGGTCACAGAATAACTTCAGAAATTCTTACAAATACTCACACACATTTTATGTATATATAATGTTTTGTGTAAAGTTCTAGTTTGTAGCTTGCTCTTATTATCGTGTCCTCCAGTCTTGTCCTGTGATTGCTTTCTCTGGAGCCTGCATTTGTGTGTTGTGTTCAGCCTTGTGTCTTCACTCTGAGTCCCATGCTGAGCACTAGTGAAAGAGCCTTGCTCTCTTAGTGTGCTGGACTTGGGCTATGTAGTGGTTGTCATCAATGGCTCTTGGAGGCAGTCCAAAGTATCTGCTACCTTGGTTTCCCACTAGAAAAAGAAATACTAAGAACAGTGTCTTTTAAGTCCCTGGTAAAGTAATTGCTCAGACAATCTCTGCTAGGGCTAGCACAGATATAGGAAACTAGGCCTCATATAGTGCAGGTGCCCACAGTGGGAGACCCTGTGCAGACTGTCATGTATTCTTAAATATTCATTTCCATGGCTCTATGAAGGGAATGCATGATACCTATCCTCCAAGCTTGTCACCAGCTTCTATACCCAAAGATAAGTCTCCAGAGAAAGGGCCATGTAGTCATTTTCAGCAGAAAGTGGGGTCTGCAGGGAGAGATGTAGAGCACTTTAAAATGGAGTACCCTGAAATGCTCCAGGGTCCCCAGTGGTTGCTACATACATAGCAACACATCTCAGCTTTCTACTTTAGTTCCTGTTCCAAGATGTTTTCAGCAATGCAGTTAGGAGTACTGAGTTCTCTCAGGTATGGTAATCAGGTATGTAAAATGTACAGAACAGATTTCTCCTGGAATAAAGTTAGAGTAACCAGAGGGATGTTTGTGCTTTTCCTTGTTTTGTGCCTGAAAATTGTGCTCCATCCCTTGTGCTAGACGGGAAATGGGGCCAATCATTCATTTGTGTGTCTTGAGGGGCAACTAGATTATAAATGCTTAAACTATCAAAAAGTCCTGCTGTTTTCTAGTCCCTCCTCTTCCTGTCCTCCCTCCATACTTTACCTTTAGACCATTTGCCTTTTAAGACTTTGGGTGCTTTTCAGGTGCTGTGTGAATATCCTGGCATTATCTCCAGGAAACTGACGGATGGTCCTTTCTGAATTTATCATGAGGTGGAAGTTTTCAACATTTTTATTGGTTGAAAAAAGCTACTTGGAAAGGACTTCCCCTGTGTGGAGAGGGACTATTCCCAGGATTAAAGTAACAGACAGGTAGTGGGTTCAAAGTCAGAAGCAAGAGTCAACTCTGAGCTAGAAAGAGCCTAGAGTGATGCTAGAATTATTGGGAAGGGGCTGTTTGCCATGTGGGACGGTCTGCCTTAGTTTGCCCAGGGTGTAGGCTTCTTACAGGGCCCTATACTGCAACTGTGAGACCAAGCCTGCACAACAGATTCCTAAACAGAAAGCTCCATCAAGAGGAACCACTCTGCCTGTCTTCTGTTTCTGTTTGTTTCGTTTTGTGCTACCAAGTTTCAGGCAGCATGGAAGCACCCACCCTTACAGCTTTCCAAACAGGAAGTAGACTATTGGGACTTCAGGTTTTGGGGGTGGAGGCGTTGCTAAAAAGTGCCTTGGTTGGGAGTGAGGAGGATATAGTGTATTGGGGAAGCCCAGAATGCACACAGGTTTCTGTAGGACAAGAGTCTCAGAGGGCCATTATTTCATGAAACCACAGATGAATTGGGTCTCATGAAAACATGAAGCCAGCTGGATTTTCTTTGGAGGGCAGTGTTATTTTAAGCCTGTGTGACCCAGGTTGGCCTTTGACTCTTAATTCTCCTGCCTCTACCTCCTAAGTGCTATATTACAGGGCTGGGCTACCATGCCTGTGTTCTGAAGATTCTTACATGTTCTTATGTTGAAAGTAACATCAATTCAAGCCCTTGCACATTTATTAAAGAAAGAGTGCCTCCTTTTGTGTTCAGTAGGGCTAAGCCTGGTCCCTCTCCACCACCACCTAGGAATGATGAGAGCAGAAATGAAGGTCTATTGTGCATTTGGAAACTAGTGATGCATTGACATTCTTTGGCAGATTGATGGGGGTATAGGTTATACAGCTTAAAGTGTACAATTGTGGACGAGTTATGATGGGTGTATGTACCCTTAAAATCATCTCTACTGTCAAGTCAATGAATATTCAGCATCTTAGCCAATAACTCCTCCTTTCTTCTCCTCCCTATCCAATCCTTACAATTACAGCTTTCTATCACTAGTGATTAATTTCTGTATAAATGGAATTCCACCATGTATGTATGGCCTCTCAGTGCCATTTTTTAGATGTTTCCGGGTGTTTGTGTGTATATCCCCACTTCATATTTATCCCAGTGTATAAATGGCCTCCAATACCTGTTGATGCCTGTTAATTAATGTTTACATTCTTTCCAGTTTGAGTCAAATAAAGCTGCTATGAGTATTTGTATGCGCATTTCAGCATGAACGTGTTTTTATTTCCCTTGAGTACATAGCTAGAAGTGGAATATCTGTTTTGTATGGTGACACATTGTTTAGCTTGGTAAAGTACTGCCAAACTTATCCAAAATGGTTGCATTATATCTGCAATAGGTGTTGTATGAGAGTTCCAGTTTTCTCCACCCTCACCAACACTTGTCTGTCTGTCTATCTTAATGTAGCCATCCTAGTGTGTGGAAAGTTGTAACTCTTTGTGCTTTTGATTTGCATTTCCTTCATGACTATCTTTGCATGTACTTGTTGGTCATTCACATTTCCTTTGAGAAGTGTGTTGATCTCATGCCCATTTCAATTCTTACAAAGAATTAGAGTTCTAGACATCAGTTTATCATCAAATACATTTTTAACAAATGTTTTCTTTCAAACTATATATTTAAATATTTTAGTTTATATTTTTGGGGTTGCGATGAAGAACTTGTCAAAAAAATGTCACTAAGATATTATCTTATGGCTTTTTGGACAGGGATAGCAAAAGGGCAAGATGTAGCTGATAGTGTCTCCCAGTTTCAGTGGTGGATCCATCAGGAGGATTTAGATTTATATGGTTTACAAGATTAGGATTCTAGTTGTTGCACCCAGAGATTGAGTTACCATTGTTTCTGAACTAAGTTTGTGTAGCGTTTTCCTTCACATGGTGGTTCGACTGGGTTCCAGAGAGAAAGGTACTGTGGTAAAGTGTGGGTTTGCCTGATGTGCACCACAAAGGCCATGGGGGTTTTGAAGCATGGGGCTGGCATGGTAGTGGCCCACCAGTGGGAACTTAGAGAGCTGGGTGGAGAGATTTTGGAGCTCTAAGTCAGAGAGTCTCCATGAGCTAAAAACAGGTCGGCCATTGCCCACCAGTGCATAGCCAGCTAGACCACCGGGGCTGAGATTAACTGGGTATTGGAGGCCATTTATACATTGGGATAAATATGAAGTGGGGATATACCGCTTCCTTTTTAATATATCCTACTACAGGTGGTGCACCAATGTGTTGGGCAAGTATCCACTAGAAATTTAAGATTATTAGCCTGAAAGTTAGAGTTTTATTTTTTTAAGTGAGTAGCTGGTTAACTCTGAGACAAGTCACATGGACTCAGGCATGGGAATTGAAACAAAGAAAGCAGGCGCTGAGGTCCCCTGCTGTAAAAAGAAACAAGATGGCTGCTCTGAGTCAAAAAGCTGGAGAAAGAATAAGCCTACATCTTGGGGCAGATATTAATTTAACTGTGAATTTATAATATTGGGATTATTTGCTTTTAGGATAGATTTATATACAGATTTTGTCCAAATTATGTGGGGAATTTTGCCTGAGATTTGGAACTAGGATAAGAAAAATTAGTCACTGACTCCAAGTAGAGAGGGCAGTGATAATAATTGCCTGCTATGTATAGGTATTAATTAATAATGTCTGTGGCTGCAGGCAGAGAGCCGAACAGAAAGATGGTATAACAGGATGACTGCTCTAGGCAGAGAGATTAACAAGTAAAAACTACCTGCTTCCTATAAGCAGGTATAGATAGAAGTGTGAATCAATTGTTTTAAAGATGATATAAAGATATATTGCTCTAATACACCTCACAGGATACTCCAATTCTGTCTAATGTGGGTTCCACAGGAATCTTGGGTTATTATCCTGCTTGGCAAAATAGAAAAGGCCTAAGAATAGGTACATATAGTATTTTAGTTTACTTCATTTTGTTTTGGATTGTTTTAACTTTCAAAATGGGTGTGATTTTGAGTTTTGTGGTTATATTATTCCTCTGGGAGAGAGGTCAATATAAAGATTTTTCTGGTTACTGGCTCAAGGATATGCTGATTTGGGAGAAAGATTTTGTCTTTGCATTTTTAGAAAAGATGATTAGTGTCTATACACCTTCCAGAGTGTACAGCCTTGGTGAGTCTCATCATCAGACATGCTGAACTGACCTGCTTGAACTCCTGATGTCTTGGACTTTCAGCCGGATCCAGTCAGGACACAGACATCAGAGACTAAATCAATCATTGGTGTGGCCTTTTTAAGGCCAACCAACTCCCCTATTTTCCCTACTGTTCTTTCCTCCCCTTCAAAAATATCTCAATGCCCATATTCAGCTTAAAAAAGGTATGAAGAGTTGTCATCCTAGTTCCCTGGGCTTTGGGGCTGGGGGGGGGTTATTATAGGTTGTCTTTCAAGGGCATTTAGAAATGGTCATAATTGGAACAGGGAGGAAATAGCTAGAATTGATTGTATAGCCATAATCTCAATTGGTAGAAATCTTTATAATTGTTACTAAGTTGAAGTCATAATTTCTTATTTTGGTACAGAATTTATTTTGATGCAAAAATCAAGGGTTTCATTGGTATAAATTACAAAATTTTTAAGTACAGGGCTTAGACCCAGTCCTTCTATAACTGTTATTACAAACTGATCTGAGATGATTAAGCCTGTGAGTTAAGGGCCAAATAGCAAATTCATGGCTCTGAGTTTATTGTTAGGGTATTTTCAGATATTTTAATTAGAAATAGCTGAGAGTAGTTAACAGAGAACAACCCAGATTACTTTACATAGTCGGTTTTCAAAGTCATAAATCCACAGAATGTGACATTTAATGTTATTTATTCACTTTTTGTTGAGACAAATCTGCTCCTAACAGCTTCCCATTCATGGATTCAAAGAAGCAGCAGAACATCTTACCTCCAGGTGAGGCTGTACTTTGTGGCTAGGTCACCACTGGGCAGAAAACTGCTGATCTCTCCTGCAGACCTGTACTGTTCTTGAAAGGACACAATTTATATGTCAGGACAGCTTAGTTCTGCCGAGACAGAATAGGCGTGTCCTTAATATTCCTGTTTCTCAAAGGTCTGTCAGGTGATCCTGGGTCAGAAGACTGAAGTCTGATGCTCCAACTTCCTGACTTACTGGGGCTGTATAGGTAGGCAGCTGTCTCTACAATTTGTCTCAGTTCTGGAAGCTGTGTTAGACTTCCTATATATTTTCAGTTAATGTTATTCATTCTCAGATTCCTGGCAGGGTTGAAAGACTATTTACAGTCTCATAGCCAACCCAGGCTATTTAACATTGAGAGAACAGATTTGAGAGGATGGTTTTCAGATGGCATACAATCTAAAGCCAGGACATAAGTCAGGTGTAGAATTATAAGTCTTTTAAGTTAAGATAGAGGGCAGTGTTCTATTTAATTGACAAAAATGTTGAACTGGGTGTTAGGTCTATCTTATACTTTATAAATTACAAAGTGGTAATAGTTGTGCTCAATTCATATTTGAGAGAAAGGTTTTGTTTTGTTTTTTTATTACAACAGAAAGGGGGAAGTGTTGCAGATGGCCCTAGTGCTACCTGTATTTTGATGTTAATTCTGCTTTCCCAGGAGGGGCTGTCTGGAATGAGGTATGAGTCACATACTCAGGTGACTTATTGTGAACCTTCCCCCTCTCCCCCAGTGAATAAAGGGACCAATCACTGGGCAAGTAGGCAGGACTTCTGGGTTGGACAGAGAGAGGAAGCAGGAGTTAGGGGCTTTTTGGATGGGGATAGTGAAAGGGCAAGATGTAGCTGCTAGTGTCTCCCAGTTTCAATGGTGGATCCACCAGGGTTCACCACCAGAGGATTTAGATTTAGATGGCTTACAAGATTAGGATTCTAGTTGTTGCACCCAGAGATTGAGTTACCATTATTTCTGGGGGGAAAAAAGATACTATCTTATGTTTGCCTGTATAATTTTTTTATGACTTGGATTTTTTTGTTGATAGTCTTAGGGATTTGTTTTGTTTGTTTGGGTTGGGTTTTGATTTATTTTTCAGGTGATGTCTCCCTATGTTGCCTGGGCTTATTTTGAACTCCTGCCACTAACTCTGGAGTGCTGGACTAGGCATTCGCCACCACACTCACCTTTAAACTGTTACTACAGAACATTCTCCCCTCCTTCCTTCACACAGACTTAAATAACAACTTTTAAGTCAAATGGTGCTGAGACTAAAAACAAAAAGCCTCGGTAAGAGGTCTTATCACTCTTGGAGCAGTGTGGCCATAGCAAGTTACTAACCTGCTCCTGTTTCCTATCAAGGCAGAGTTTTAATAATCACTTTTAAGAGAAATTGGGAGACTTAAAAGATGGTTTCCCTTTAACATCTAACAGTCCACACTGCAAAATTAAAATGAAACCTGTATAATACTTAGTTTCTGGACTTTTCACTCTTAATTTCAAGGTGCTTCAGGAATCTAACAAAATTGAATGAATCTCCTGAAGTCCTGCTGCCCCAGGAAGCTGCTATGAGAGCATCTCTTTGGCCTCTGTGAACACAAGTAGAACTCTGTCTGTAGAAGCTGGGGAGAAATGGCAGCCCTTAGGTCCTAATGCTAGCCAAAGCCACTCACTACACAGGGGAGCAAAGTGGAAACTTGGGGAGCATGCACTAGAAGCAAAGCTGCAAGACAAAGATCTCAGGGAGGAGACCAAATGTCCCACCTGGCAGAGCAGCCAGCCAAGTGCTCTGTGAGATCACTCTAGCTTTGTGGATGATAGGCACTAAGCTAAAGTCAGGGGATAATTTTATATACCAACTTGGCCAGGCTATAGAACTCAGGTTTTAGTAAAACAACAGTCTAGATGAGGCTGTGAAAATAATTTTTAGATGAGATTGATGTTTAAATTGGTGGACTTTGAATAAAGCCATCTTTTCCCCTAGTGTAGGTTGATCTTGTACAATCAGCTGAAGGCTTTATTTAAAAAGACTAGAATTACCCAGAGGAAAGGAGCCTGTTCCTGATGACCCCTGGACTTAACCATAGCTTCACCCTCAGTTGCTGGTTGGCTCAATCGCCACTCAGCCTCTACATTATGTGAGCCAGTGCTTTGAAGTCTCCCATAGATGAACAGATGATAGATTCCGAGATACTGTGAGAATCCTGACTAATAAGGCCATAAAGTCATAAGCACAAGCATATAGCAAATAAATTTATACTGGAACAACTATTTGGCATGAAGGAATACTTCAATAAAACATAACTATGATGGAGTAGCATTGTCATGTAACTGGACAGATGTAATAGATAACCAAGAACAGAATTGCACAACAGTACAATTGCTAAGCTATATTTTATAACTATGGATAAATGTCAATATTTCTTAAGGGGACACATTTTCCAGGATCTAGAATACTTTTCAAAGTTATTTATAAGCAGGCATGTGACACACACCTGTATCTCTGCACTAGAAAGGCTAAGGCAGGAGGATTGCAAGTTTGGAGATGAAATCTGTAGCTCAAGAGCTTAAGTTAAGAGAAAGTCATGAGGGTGGACTCCAACCCTGTATGGCTGAGAAGCAATAGAAAGGGAACTTCTCGGGCAGAGATAGGCACATAGGGAGAATGTCATATGAAGATGAGAGCAGAACTAAGAGTCCTATATGTACAGACAAGCCACAAAATGGCCAAGGTTGCAGAAACTACTTGAAAGTTGTTCTCTGACTTCAACAGGAGCAATATGGCATGTGTATCTCTCTCTCTCTCTCTCTCTCTCTCTCTCTCTCTCTCTCTCTCTCTCTCTC